>JAXBDA010001519.1:0-53657 GCA_036023075.1 Gaultheria prostrata
GAGAGAAAAAATAAAAAAATGGGTAGGGAGTGAATAGTGCCTCCCTAAATGGGGGGGATTTTAGGGAGGTACTATTCATTTTTGTATTTTAGGGAGGGGTTTAGGGAGTCTCTTGGAGCCTAATTTTAGGATTTGGCTCCCTGAAATAGGGATGAGAGCCAATTTAGGGAGTTTGTTGGGGATACCCTAAACCGATTACTTTTTTATCCACTCTCTATAATAGTCAATCAATGTGGGCACACTCTCCATAAATAATACCGCTACTATCTTATCCCTTCCATATTTAATTCACCCAAAACATATCTCGCATCCAATCGGGTCCCTAGGGATGAATCGGTTTAATAGTTTAGGCCCTTAGGGTTGAAGTAGGGACCATATAAACACAGATTAGATATTAAAGGGGGGTAAAGTGAAAATAACCGGAAGAAAAAAGAAAATCAAATTTCCGGGAACGGCTCGAAATCCGCCACCCAGGCTTCAACGCATTCAAACCACACAGACAAAAAAACGGACACTTAGCTTCAAGACGAGACGCTAAAAATCTCATGTTCAGCAATGGTGAATTGGTGCTTCTAATTTTCTAGAGTTTGCAGCGTAGGGTTTTCGTGATCTGATGTCGACTTCTTGTGCAACCGTATCTCATACGGCGAGAACGGAGCTGTTGAATACCATCGGAACCAGGTTTATTGCCCCTGTGAAGAAGGTTCATGATCATAGTAAGTTCAATTCTTGAGTCTTTCCTCTTAATCTCTAGATTGAATGATGCTTACTATGAACATCTCTCTCTCTCTCTCTCTCTCTCTCTCCGTTTGAAGGAAGCAAATGCGAAATGAATAGAAGGGGCTTTGGACTAAAAGGAATTGTTACTGCTGGAGGTTCTGTCATGCCCTCTTCTTTGGTTGCTGAGCCTGCTCAAGGTTAGTTTACTACTTTCTCCGACTTGTTTACACATCTGGATAAGCACAAGTTGTAGTAGTCTGTAGTTATATGGGGGTTAGTCGGACTTGTTTAAATGGGCCTTACTAGTGGATGGTCTGTTCGGTTGGAATTAGTCGAGGTGTAAGTATACTGGCCCGTACACTTAAGTAAAGAAAGAAGTTTTACCGAAAGAAATAAAAAGATCAATTGAAGTGTTCAATTGAACAGAGTCCTACGTTGCTCGCTCAAACCCTATTTAATGGTTCCTTTTTGGTAATCTGTCCCTTTAATTGGGTAATTATGCTCGTGCGTGAAAGGGAATTTGAAGGTTTTCCACCAATAAGAAGTTCTTGTTGGGGTGCAGACAACCTTCGGCAGTGGTTTAGCCCGGGAGTGTAGGGGGCGGACCCCCACGGGACAACGATATTTTTGGACCTGGGTGTGTAATTTCGGCCATAGGCTGGACTTATTTATATTGCAGTTAGCATGTAATTAGGGTTACACATTTTTAGAGAAACAAAGAGAGGCGAGAGAAAACACAAATCTCAGAGAGATTGCGAGAAAACTTGTACTCTTGATTTCGATTTCATAGTGAAAAACAAAGAGAGGCGAGAGAAAAACTTGTACTCTTGTTTTAGAGAAAAACAAAGAGAGGCGAGAGAAAACACAAATCTCAGAGAGATTGCGAGAAAACTTGTTCTCTTGATTTCGATTTCAAAGTGAAGAACAAAGAGAGGCGAGAGAAAAACTTGTACTCTTGTTTTAGAGAAAAACAAAGAGAGGCGAGAGAAAACACAAATCTCAGAGAGATTGCGAGAAAACTTGTACTCTTGATTTTGATTTCATAGTGGACTGGTGTGACTCCCGTGGTTTTTCCATGCGTTGAGGTTTTCCACGTATATCTTGTGTTTTCTGTTTTTCTTTACGCACGACTATTTGTTTTTCCGTTATGTGATTCATTATTCCCAAGAGCGTTGTGGTGTTCGAAAATCCTAATAGTTCTCAATTAGTTCCCCCAGACAAAGTTCTCAAATTAATATGGGAAAGAATGAAACCGTAGATTAGGGATTAATTTTTAAGATGTCTTGAATAGGGAAATGGGCTATTAAAATGAGAGGGAGGGAGTATTAGATCGGCAAAATCACTTATCATAGAGCTATATCCTTTCTTCCATGGGGTTCCAAGTTTCCATGTAGCTATAGTTACGGGCAGTGTGAAAGAATTTTGTGTGCCACCTATTTTAGCGTGGAAGTCTATTGGCACTCTCAAGATCCCGCTTTCATCCAAGTTGGAGAGTGCTACTCCTTGTAATGTGGTTTACAGGTAGGTGCCTTGCTAAACATATGAAGTTATGGAAGCGAAATAGCTTGAATATATACTCGATTGTTAAGGGGGATTACTTCTTTTACATGTTGCAAGCTAGGGAATATTCATGGCTGTGACTTCCCTGTTTGTCATATTATTACTTTTGAAGCACCGACACTCCTTGAGGTCGTTGTATCCGTGTCGGACACTTCAGGGACACGTGACATACACAAACATGTATGGGACACGCCATGTGGCGTGTCATTACATTTTAGTATTCCTAACCTAAATATTTAGTGGTTACTGGTTACGATAAAAAAGAATTGTGTAAAGAAGATTGTCGTGTCCCGTGCTATGTTTGTGTCCCCATTTTTTTGGGAAGTGTCTTGTCCCATATCCGTGTCCGTGTTCCCCTCCATGTCCGTGCTACTTAGATTCTGACTAAATATTGCCTCCCGAGACTGATATATCATTTGTGTATGTGCAATTGGAATTTTGAGGTTCTTGTAAGTTGTAAGTAAAATACTGACCAACGACAAGGAGTTAACTTCTGCACTAAATTAAGATGCAGCCGATTAAATCATGCATGTTGATGGTACTTTGTAGAGGATATGAAATTCTTCAAATATGTTAGGCATACATAGTATATTTGATGTGCTTGAGGTAAACACATTGACTCTGTTGATAAAATTACTGGCATAACATATGAACTTGCCATGGCCACAAATCTCTCTCTCTCTCTCTCTCTCTCTCTCTCTCTCATTGATATTCCAAACCTTTTTACCTATCATTGTAGCTTGAACTGTTTATTTTATTTTTTTTAGTTTGTACTGTCTGATATAACTGGTTTGGGCAAGTTTCAGCTGATGAGTTTCTTGCTATGAGGATCTTGGTTTAATTGATTATCTTATAGGTTTGGAGCGACTACCGTTCAGGCCAGAGGGTTATGATTTTTGGACGTGGAGAGGTCACAAAATACATTATGTACAACAAGGAGAAGGGTTTCCAATTGTTCTTATTCATGGCTTTGGTGCTTCGGCATTTCATTGGAGGTCTCTCTCTCTGTCCATCTCTTGTGTCTGTTCATGCTCGAAATTATCACATAAAAAAGCCATGTCAAGATCTTCCGCCTAATTAAATTTCATTTATCATTGCATGCTAGATGTCTAAAATGCCTGAAGATTCCAATCTCACGTTCATGATGTTGATATAAGTTTGAAGAAGAAGTACATAATGTACCTGCTGCCGCTATTTTCTGATATTCCAATCCAACCTAATTTTAGTTTGAATGAGTCACTATACAGTCCCCCAATTTAAGGGACTAGAGCCTAGTGGATTAAGTGATTCATATACCCATCTGTTTAGCATCCCCATAAAATCTTGATATAACTATAAAAAATGCTAGTTGGAGAATCAAGGGCTTGATTTTATCAATCTTCATAAAATCCATCGGAGAACCAAGCCTTAGTATAAAAAAATGCTAGTTGGATATGCTTTCCATCGCCTATTGAAGCTAGATAAGCACGCTGTTCACCTGAATTTGATGCAAATCTTATTACCTATGTTCATTCTGAAGTTCTTTCTCTGTTCACTATTTTTAGGTACAATATACCAGAATTGGCCAAAAAGTACAAGGTTTATGCTGTAGACTTACTCGGCTTTGGCTGGAGTGACAAAGCACTTATTGAGTACGATGCCTTGGTGTGGAGAGATCAGGTTGTGGATTTCTTAAAGGAGATAGTTAAGGAACCAGCAATTCTAGTTGGAAACAGGCAAGTTATTGGTAATCAATTGACCATCATTTTGTCCATGCATGTTGTAACACGTTCATGTTCTATGGATGGAGATTCCAACTTGAAATTGCCTATTCAAATAGTGAGGTCCATGGGATGAAACTTTGATCGTTTTTCACAGTCCGCAACACATGAATTTCTATTGACATCCCTGTGTTGCTGTTTACTTTTCTTCATTTTGTCCTCCCTATGTACTTGTACACCATTAGTTTTTGATTGTTGGCCTTCACTACGTGTAACTAAACCTAATCAATTGCCATTTCGTTGGGTACATCTACTCGATTCTGTCTTTTTCCTATCAGATGAACATATATTGTAATCTTGAATATTGATAAACCTTGCAGTCTGTTTCTTACCGTATGAAAACACGGAACAGAATATGGGCTCCTAGTACTGTTGTACAAAATTCAGGACACGAGGTTTTTGGGTTTTAAAACTTTAATAAAATAAGCAAACCTCCATTTTCTTAGAGTGCTCTAATCTTAACATCACAATTCACAAGTATGTTGCTGACTCATGAATTATCTCTTGATTTGATTGAAATTGATGGCTTTATGGTAATTTTCAGCCTCGGAGGATTTACAGCATTGGTGACAGCTTCCGGGTTGCCTGAGCAAGTTGTTGGAGTTGCATTATTAAACTCTGCAGGGCAATTTGGAAATGCAAATGCTGAAACCACTGAACCTGAAGAAACGTTCCTACAGAGAGTTATTCTAAAGCCGCTGAAAACAATTTTCCAACGTATAGTTCTTGGATTTTTGTTCTGGCAAGCCAAGCAGCCAGCTCGCATTGAATCTGTTTTAAAGAGTGTATGTCCAAGACTTTCTCAATTGAACCTGAGCTTCTTTCCCATCTTTATGTGAAATGTACCAGAGTTACAGAATCTTAGATATGATACATTTAGAAAATTTTAAGGGGCAAGTTTTTGTTTTCTTTAATGTTGGGTAGGACCCCTGGGTAATGTTTTGACCAAATGGATGGTGTGAACCTAAATAGGTGGATTGTGTTATCGTTGCTTTGAGCATCGTAAACATGAAAACAAAATGGTCTAGATCAGCTGAACCGCCGGCCTGAAAAGTGTAATGGGTATTTTGTTGGGTAAATTCTGGTACAATGGCTGATGCTTGTATACCACGGTGCCAAATGAAAAGGATATTTTCTCCATCTTCCATCCTGCTGCAAATTAGCGTACTTTTTTTTCTTTTGAAAGTTAACTTATTTTTTCTTATTTTTGAGCTTCCTAAAGGGACAACATTTGGTCCTTGGTTTCCTAATATTTTTCTTTGACTTTGTTTGCTATGTGAAAATGACAAGTACAAATGTTTTTTTAGGTGTACAAAAACACTTCCAACGTGGACGACTATCTCGTGGAATCGATAACCAGACCAGCAGATGACCCCAATGCAGGAGAAGTGTATTACAGGTATATCTCTGGGCCTGTGGTTGTGTTGTGATGTTCCAAACTCCTTTAAATTAAAAAAAAAATAGTTTCGCCGGAGGAGAAAACTTCACTTGCCAAATTCCAACTTGCTTTCTTCAGAAAGGAAGTGTCAGACATCTGCTGATCACTTCAGTAGGGAGATCTTCCTCGGGTTCTGCCTGCCACCTCGTGTGTTTGTTTGTAGTATTGGAACCCAGTGAATGGTTAGGAAATTAAGTGCTAGGGCCTATTTGGGAATCCCAGAGTCAATTTCCAAAACTGAATCAGCTCAGAATGAAGGTAGTTTTTGTGATTGTCCATACCAAGTGATGGTTAAACTTCCATATATTTCTCAGCCTGGAAGTATTGACAATCTTGATTTGTCCAAGCATGTTCTTGGAATCCCTGCATTTATTCAATGTTTTACCCCTTCCATGTCGACTATGTATGACGCGTCTTATTGGTTATCTGCAGGTTAATGACACGATTTATGTTGAACCAGAGCAAGTACACACTTGACAGTGTGTTGAGCAAACTCTCTTGCCCACTGTTGTTGCTTTGGGGTGACTTAGACCCTTGGGTGGGTCCTGCTAAGGCCATTCGGATAAAAGAGTTCTACCCAAACACGTCACTTGTTAACCTACAGGCTGGGCACTGCCCCCATGATGAAGTTCCAGAGCTTGTCAATAAAGCATTACTAGATTGGTTGTCTACTTTGAACTTGGCATCCACTGCCCTGCCATTGTGAACATGTCCCAATTTCATTTAAATCTTATGTTGAGGTACACATTGAGTTTACTTGTAAAAATTGTACATTCATTGATCACAGAGCAACGTTCATATGGATTGAAACTAGACTTGGGCAATGACGAGTATTCTCGAGCATGCTGTTGGCAATGAGAATTAACTGAATTATGGGTTTGTGGAAGATTTGTGAAGGGAAAAAGAATTGGCAAATTGCTGACTTCTATTTTAAAATTTTCATTTCTATATCCGTACAAAAAATAATATTGTCTTCTTCTAAGGTAAATTCATTTTAAAAATTCTATTTTTGACTTTAACTCATGCCACGTGTTGCATCCAAGGGCTTCCTCACGAAAACCCATTCTGCAATAATATAATTAATGTCTTTTTGGGGGGAATGCAACCCACAGGAGTAGGTCGGCAGGTGTATTAAAGCTGGGGTAAAAGTTGTACACAGAGGGACGCGTATTAAAGCTGGGGTATTTTGGGTAGAAAATTACATTATATCCTTATTGGTGATTTTCAGTATGGGGTTGTACCTGGCGGTACAGTGGGTCAATTTTCTAGACCCGCGGTAAATCCCTCTCACCAAAATGAGTACCAAAACCAATTGAGAGAGAATTTAAGAGTGTTAAAAAGTAGTGGCCAAATCGGATTAGGTATGGGCCTGATGAAGTGGGTTAAGCCCAAAAACAAAATCCGCATATTTACTGAATTTGTCAAAATGGGCCATTTGGTATAGGCGTGGATGCCTAGAACTCGTGAGCCTAGTCCGTGGACTGGAGGTTTAAGAATATGCAGCCAGTCTGGTATTTGTCCAACCTGGCCTGGGGTTACTCAACATAAAAACCTATGTATACACACAATTTTTATAGTCGTGCTGACCATATTTCTTATGCATAAAATAGAAAACAAAAAATATTGGGAATTAATATTGGCACTTTCATTTTTTTTTTTTGACACTTTTTTTTTGGTCACTACATAAAAAGTGCAAGAGTAAGTTTACCAATAAAGACAAAAAAAGAAGTGTCAATAGAGAAAAAAGAAATGCCAATAACACTTCCCAAATTACTTGATAGTACTATGTAATTAACGTTACTGTGATGTTGTTGTTAGCCTAGTTATTTTAGCAAACTCGGGAGTTTAAATAGAGGCTAAAAATCTAGTCGCGTTTTAAACATTTCTTATTCAGTTTAATATATAATTTAAATGCAATTACAAGTTTGTAAATATGTAATACAAGATTCTAGTGCTCTGCGGTTGAGAATTGAAAAACTAGAACCGAAACATTAGTTTACAGTTTCATCGTATTTTGATTGTAGGTCAGTAGGTGTTTTAGTTTTGATTTAATAATTTTCAAAATACTAGTATAACATTGGTGAAGTTTGAGCTATTTATTCTTGGGCTTTCCAACAACAACGGTGAAGACGTCATTGGAATTATAATCCGGTCTTCTAGATTTATCAACAAGTTTTGTTTGAGGACAAAATTACCAACAGTTAATAATTGACGATTTCTTTTTTTAATCATTATCTTATTTCTCTTTTCAATCATTACTCAACTTTTTTAATTATCTTATTTCTTGAAATCTCTCCACTTATTATTCATTTTTTCAATATTACTTCTTCCGTCCCAAAATATTCGGCCAAAAATACCATTCACACATCCTAAAAAATCATCTTTATTTTGGTAATTTATTATACTTTTTACGATTTAAAAAATTTTGTTTAATAAAACTAAGTAAAATCTATCAAATAAGATCTATATTGCACATATAATTCATTATACATTAAAAAATATAGATGATTTTTCAAAAAATATAAATAGTAGATGTTTGCCAAATATTTTGGGACGGAGGGAGTATCTTTTTTCAACCTCCACTAATCACCCTCGCAAACAAAACAAAACAAAACAAAAATTCCAAAGCATGCAAACAAAATAAAACAAAACTAAAATTCCAAAGCACGCAGCAGCCAAGCAGAGTGGTCTCCCTCCGCTCTCACTCGTGATGATGGTGAAATTTTTTCTTCTACCCCAGAAAATGCCTTGATTCCGCATCGGAAAACAGAACCAATTCATCTCTCTCTCTCTCTCTCTCTCTCTCTCTCTCTCTCTCTTTCTTACAGACTGATTTTGGAAAATCGCGTTTGAAAGAAGAGGAAGAGTATGGGGACATTAGGAAGAGCAATCTACACCGTCGGATTTTGGATCCGAGAAACCGGCCAAGCCATGGATCGCCTCGGCTGCCGCTTCCAAGGCAGCTATTATTTTCAGGAACAGCGTACGTTTCTTCCTCCTTATTGGATCTCCGCATTTTCAAACCCTAGAAAATGCTAACTAGCTGTTTTAGCAACCTATGGTTTTGGTCATTTCATGTTCGTAAGACTTTCTAGGGTTGAATCAGTGACCTAATTGGCTTTGTGGTGGCTCTTTTTATGAATGTGTTATATATAGATAGGAAGCGATGTATACACCTATACTGATTGTTGCGTAGATGTTATACCTCTTGTACTGGTTATGTTGGTAAGGATAAGAACTTGCTTAAGTTCACCTGGTCCAATGCAGCAGGCTGAGAAAAATGAAAATATGTCATATGTGTGTGCGCAGGGACGGGAAAATTTGAATCTGTGTTACTTAATTTGTCTATTAGGCTCTGTTTGTTTTGGCCGGAAAATATTTAACAATGAAAAATAATTTCCCTGTAGAATAATTTTGGCAAAAATATAATTTTCGCATTTGTTTTCTCATGTTTGGTAGATAGACAAAAAATAATTTTCATGTAAACTTTTCATAGAGCAAGGTTACCAATCAAAGTTTTGGCTCCCCTAATTTCCCAAAACTAAAGATGGTAAATGACAAATACGTTTATTTTAGAGAGAGTATAAAGTGGATCAGAGCTTTTCGTATACACATATATATTCACATACATTCGTGAAGGAGACATAAAAGGGATGGATCAAGAAAACAGTTTGTATTTATACATATAATATATGTGTGTGAGAGAGACCAGGGGAACAACAGATGGAACATAAAGCACTAACGTGTGAGTGGCAAGAAGCGGGATCCACGCTGGAAAATGACTTTTCAGAAAATCATCTGTAAGACATTTTCATGTGATTAGTGGAAAATATTTTACATGTAAAAATATTTCCCTTCACAATTTGTGCAACCACCAAACACCGGAATACTGAAAACAATTTATGCTCAAACAAACGGAGCCTTAGTATCTTTAACTTTTACCTCAGCTTTTTTTTCCTGGTATAACTTAAGAGAGAAAGTGTCTTAATTTGGTTATGAGAGCTGGGGGAGTAAGAACATTGTAATAAGTGCACTTTCTTAGAATGCGGATGATGACGATTAGCTTTTCAGTAAATTTGGTATCCTTGACTGTGGCAAGCCGCTAGCTGAATTGCTTCTATAATCATGATGCTTATCATGCTATGTTTGTACGGTATCAACACCTTTATATGTGATGGACACCGACGTGTCACCTTAATGGGTGTGGTCAGTTTATTAGGTTCTGTGTTTTTCGAATTCCTTTTGGCATTATTCACCACTGTGTTTGCATGTCTTGGGTTATGTCGTTTTTTATTTATTTATGTCAAATTCAATTATTTGATTCATAGGAACTGAACTTTATATACGTCATCCTCAGCATCTACTTATACTACAATATTTTCTCATGTTTGGTATCAGCACCTGTATGATATGGACACAGGCATGACACCTTAAGGTGTGTTCATGCTTATTAGGTTCTGTGTTTTACCAAAATACTTTTGGCAGTATTCACCATTGTTTGCTTGTCTTGAATTACATCAGCTATTTTCTTTCAAGTTCAACTATTTGGTTCTTATGAACTCTGAACCTTCTTTTTACCATCCTCAGTATTTTACCTATACTTCAATGTTCTCTTATTCAGTGTCTAGGCACCGGACCCTAATGAATGTATTTGACAAGGCTCCTGTGGTTGATAAGGATGCATTTGTGGCCCCTAGCGCTTCTATTATTGGAGACGTTTTGGTTGGACGAGGTTCTTCTATTTGGTATGGATGTGTTCTGAGAGGTAAGCTGCAGCTGAATCATTTCCTTTTTTTTATTGTTGAAATTTCTGCATGTTTTCTATCTTGCTTTCGGCCAAGTTGAGCTGTAGAATTCCTTCTTGTGTCTTATGCTTCTCTTTCTGTTGTACTGAAACACATGCTTTGCTGTCTCTAAGTTTTCTCATCTTGCAGTTTTAGCTAGTTGATTATCTTGTTGTTACCTCTGTGCCGAACGTGCTAGTTTTAAGGCTGGAACTGGATTCTGACATAACGACTCAGACAACACTAAGATCTTGAGAGTCGACCATTTGATTGGGGATTTAGAACTATGAATTTTGAGTCAATGCCTGGACCTGCAACGGAAATGGCCATGCATAAAATCAGATTTTAGGTACCTTCTTTTTGGTCAAAATAGCCATGTCTTTTGATATTAAGTCAATTTTCATGCTTGAATTGCTGTCAGGCACTTATTGTTCCTTCAAGCTAAGAAAGAAGCATGGATACAGATACAATCACTAGTTTTCCTTTGTATTCCTTCAAGCTACTAGTTTTCCTATCCAACTAGTAGCTGCATCCAATATTGAGTGGATTTTGCTGCTTACTTCTTTGTTAAGTTTAGTAGCGAAAGAAATCCCAAATAGTATCGTTCCTCATGTAACTGATGCCATAATTCAGTCGAGCACAACCACAGTAACGTTATTCTCTGCAAGTGATGGATGAAACCAATTTGATCCTAATGGATCAGCAGCTGTGGACCGGAATAACATAGAAAGCTAGCCTTACTTCATGATTACACTGTTTCATATAATGCCACCAATGGCCAAGCTCACTTCATGGATTTTCAGCTTTCACAAAATATTAACATGTGACCTTACTTAATGCTTTGAGTTGTTTATGGGGGATCAATTCCATTTTGGATTATATAGGTGAAGAAAGACAATGTTTAGGAACTGAGAAAAGAAAACAAACAGATGAAGAGGCATTATGCTAGTGAATGCGTATGAAGTCTGCCTCTAATTTTACACTCTCAAAATTTGGTTTGTGCTTTGCTGACTAAAAGGTGGGTGCTGTTTAACTTGCTTTCCTCCTGACAGTTGATCTCCTAGCACAATTAACAGATTGTAGTAAACATGACAATTTACTACAACCATTAAGCGCTAGTGTATCCTAGGAAAATTCTGCTTGTTGGTAATATGCAAGGGGCATATCAAATGGGACCTCGGTAAAAATAGAAAAATTCTTCTTGCAGTTTTTAGAATACTGGTCAGTGATAACACTGATGCTAGCAAATTATCCAGTCTGTCTATTATGAATCCCCCTAGGGTGATACTAATTGGAACTTGAAAGCCTTTTATTTTGATTCATAAGAAGCCTGGAGCTATCAATGGGACGATGGAGTTGGTGATGAAGTTATTCAAAATGGGACGCAACAGTTTAATAGAAGAAAATAGAAAAGCGGATCCGATATGGCGATATCCTTGAGGCATTGCTCCGACATCACTCCAAAGGACTACAAAGATGCTTTTATGGAATTAGTTGTTGATATTGTTGAGGATAGACATTACAACTTAAGCTTTTAGATGAGCTGGTTGGTAACAATTTAACATGGTATTGGGGTAGGCGAAGGCCCTACGTTTGGAACTCTCCCCGATCCTACTCGTGCATGTGATTGTATGGGAGCTTGGTCCGATGAAAAGTTTTAGTAAGGCAATGAAGGTGATATTCAAGTTCCGCCCTTTGTAACAACTTAAGTTTAAATGAATTGGTTCATCACAATGTAACAAAGGGTAAATTTCTCTTTGCAGCTCTGCAATTACATCTAATCTCAGTTTGCACCTTAAACTTCAAAATGTAACTGTTAAGTCCCTACAGTTTGGGGTAATTCTGACATTTGCCCCTTCAGTTAACTTATCTGTTTAATTAATAATCGTGTGACGAAAACTTGTTACTTCTGGTGATTTATGGTTGATGAAATTTAATCTACTTGAGCGGCATATTGAAATTTGTTTAAAATACAAAGGAGGAACTATGATTTCTCCTTAATTGCATTCCAATTGCTTCACCATCAACAACCTCCTCCCACACAAACACTGGTCTATCCAAATCGCCAACAAGCAGCAATAAACTACTCCCTCCGTCCCAAATTGTTTGTCCATTTTGAATATTCGCGCCAATTTCAATCGTTTATATCTTTCAATATAAATTGCCAAAAATATTTAATATGGATGTTGTTTGATGGTTCTCGATGAGTTCTCTAAAACAAAGTGTTCACAATTACGAAAAACATTATAAATTGAAAGATATAACAATCGAAAAATGGCACGAGTTTAAAAAATGGACAAACAATTTGGGAAGGAGGGAGTACCTTAATTTTACCATAATCCCACACAACAAAGTGAATTTGTCACTCCTCGTCCCGAACAACACCATATAGGCCCATTCTGACACGACACGTGGCGTACGACCCAACAAGACCAATCCATAGCTCAAACAAACATAAACTGAGGATAAAACAGTCCATACCCTTCACATAAGGGCCCCTTATGGTAAAATACCATGCGGACCAAGGGTTTTTTTGACTTTTCGGATCAAATTTTGACGATCCGAACCGCTCAATGTTTTTAAAACGTGTTTTTAAGGACCCCGTGAGAAATCTCCAAAAAAAAATACCCGGAAGGTTTTGATCCGATCAGTTTTCGCTAAAAACGCTATATATTTGTCACTCCTCGTCCCCGAACAACACCATATAGGCCCATTTTGACACGACACGTGGCGTACGACCCAACAAGACTAATCCATAGCTCAAACAAACATAAACTGAGGATAAAACAGTCCATACCCTTCACATAAGGGCCCCTTATGGTAAAATACCATGCGGACCAAGGTTTTTTTTGACTTTTCGGATCAAATTTTGACGATCTGAATCGCTCGATGTTTTTAAGGGCCCTGCGAGAAATCTCCAAAAAAAAATACCCGGAAGGGCTTGATCCGATCAGTTTTCGCTAAAAACGCTAAAACACGTTTTAAAAACATTGAGCGGTTCGGATCGTCAAAATTTGATCCGAAAAGTCAAAAAAATCCTTGGTCCGCATGGTATTTAACCATAAGTGGTCCTTATGTGAAGGGGCTCTTATATATATATAACGTCCTACAATGTACAACATAAGTCTGATATCAAATAAACAAGATTATACAACTCAACTACAAGGCCAAAGAATGGACTCCCATGGCCAAAACAAAAACTACTACTATCAGCACAAAACCATGTCCCGCCTGTGTCACTCGAGCGAGGTACAATTGCACGACAAACCCTGTAGTGGACACCGACTCTACACCTGCAAAACTGAACCCAGAACGGATTCTAGGAGCGTATATGAGACATAGATGCAATTCAGAGTATGATTTTGTGAGTTTTTGAAAAAGTTATTTGCTAAAGTATAAAAGGTGTTTTTGAGGTTAAATTTGGTGCTCCTGACAAGAATGCTCTAAGAGTATAACATTTGGTTGCTACACACAATATATTTCGATTTGTATATATATATACACGTAGTACCTCTAAATCCAAAACGGTACCCGGTATTGGCCGGTACCGTACCAGTAGAAAAACCAGTACCCAAGCTGGTACGGGATTCAGAACCTTGGTGGTGCTAGTTGGGGGATGGGTATGAGAGGATAGGGTTTCCCTAGTTGTGGAGCTGGAGAGGTCTTTACATAATCATACAAGAAACTTGGTGGCAGTGCAAAAAGGAGGTGAAACACTGGAGTAAGGGGGTGGGGGTGGATTGCAGTGTGAAGGAAATAAATGTGTTTGCATATCAGAAGAGGTATCCGAATATAAGGCGGCAATTGTTTTGATGAAGCAGTTGTGTTGAGTAAGACTATTTGGGTAGGTGATAGTATCTCTTTTCACGAATCATTTATTGGATGAATGTGTTTGTTGCCACAGAAGGGAAACAAGGAGGTGGCTTTGTCACTTGGGAAACTAAGAACCAGTGGTGTTGAGCAAAATCTGGGAAACAAGGAGGTGGCTTTGTCACTTGGGGAACTGGGAACCAGTGGTGGTGAGATGATGATGCAGTTGGTATTGCCCTATTTTCCTTTTGTTTATTTATGAAGTTGCAGAACTAATGGAATGAACGAAAGAATTTCATTTTCTTTCTCTTTGTTATGTGAAACATGTACATGTAAGATTTATTTGTTGAGATGAATCAGAAACATCTCTTGCATGTTTTTCTGTTTCCTCCAGTTGATTTTGGGCTTAGCATTCACGGATATGTTATTATTTTGCTCCTTCATGTTTGCAGGTGATGTGAATAGCATTAGCATTGGATCTGGGACAAATATACAAGATAATTCTCTTGTTCATGTAGCCAAATCTAATCTAGCAGGAAAGGTTTTACCTACAATAATCGGAGACAACGTAACTGTCGGTGAGTGACGGCTATTAAAGTTTGGATTTGTAGAGAATATAAATAATAAAGTTACCCCTCTCTCTAACAGCTTAAGCTTTTAGAAGAGTTGGTGGTTAACAATCTAATATGGTATCCGAGCATGCAATAGATCATGTGTTCAAACCTCACCGCCTACCAGTTATTAAATATTTGCACGTGTTTAGTCCACTTATGGAAAAGAGTCTGGTTACACGTGAGGGGGCGTGTGGAGAATATAAATAATAAAGTTACCCCTCTCTCTAACAGCTTAAGCTTTTAGAAGAGTTGGTGGTTAACAATCTAATAGGATTGATATATACCTGGTTGTGATGTGGTTTTCTGCTTTGCATGTTGCTTACGATATCTTAGTTGGACTGGACAGGTCATAGTGCTGTATTGCATGGATGTACTGTTGAGGATGAGGCATTTGTGGGTATGGGTGCAACCTTGCTTGATGGGGTATTTGTCGAGAAACATGCAATGGTTGCTGCTGGAGCCCTTGTGAGGCAGAATACGAGGATCCCATGTGGAGAGGTTTGTATTACTTCCTCTATTGATAGCTCTTCATCTCTTTCAAGATCCCTGTAGGATTCTGAGGAATTACATGATAAGCACGTTCCTCGTTGTTTTCCTACTAATCACAGCAATTCTTGGTTTTAATATTTTGAAAATAGTTATGCAATTGTTATTGTCTTATTGGAATCCACGGAAAGGTTGGACCTTCCTATGACCCTTTCCATTGAATGTTCAAGTATAACTCATTACTCTCAACAGCCAGAAGTTGGTAATTGGAACACCCTGGTGAGGGAATGGATTGAGGAACACTCGTGTTTGGATATCCGTGTGTCTTCCATTTTGTTATTTGCCTTCCATGATGGAATCTTATGGAAAGGAAATTGTTTGGGGTGAATCTTTTGAGCGCACACTGGTTAATTTTTTCAGAGTGTAGGACCATGTAAATATCTAGGTAGCTACTTTTAATCTTGTACCTTAGGCTCTTCATTTGTTGAGATATTTTCAACTGGATGTTGGACAACAAACCAAAAAACGCACACAATAGCACAAAGAAGAATAAAGAAAACACACGAGTAAAGCGCATCAAAGATTAGCTTGATTCAAGAAGAATACCTACTTCTACGTCTCACTAGTTTTGACTGTATTCTTATTCTTAAATGAGGAAGAGTAGCTACAAGAGGCAGCTAGGGTTAATAACAGTATATACTGCTTTGGTTTTAGAGTCACTATATCCCCCAAAACACCCTTAGTGCTCCAACAGATTCCATGTCTGTATTGGCCAGCCTGCCTTCTGGAATGGGTATTTTTCTAATACGGTTCAAGAGACCTGAAAGGTGATTTTCATCCAGCTGCACCACTAGGTGAACCTACTGGTGCTTGTACTTGCCAAAGCAAGTTTCCTTCCTCTAGCCTTGTGTTATATCTTCACTAGGATTTTGAGCTGGAGAAACCTCCTACTAACCAAAAATGAATGTTAGTTGATGATTTGATATGCTTAAACACAGGTGTGGGGAGGTAATCCAGCGAAGTTTCTGAGGAAGCTTACAGAAGAAGAGATTGCATTCATCTCCCAATCGGCCACAAACTACACCAACTTAGCACAGGTTCATGCTGCTGAAAATGCGAAGAGCTTTGATGAGATAGAGTTTGAGAAGGTGCTCCGCAAGAAGTTTGCCCGTCGGGATGAAGAATACGATTCAATGTTGGGTGTCGTTCGAGAAACACCTCCTGAGCTCATCCTTCCGGATAATATCTTACCAGACAAAGCTCCCAAGGCTTCCTAAGCTGAGATTTTTTCCCTGTTAGGTCATCTCCTTTCGGGATTCGTTGTTAAGAAGGATATTTTGTTCTGTTATGGACTTGGCTGCCTTGCTTTTCTAATAATCTTTGGGGCCACCTGAAGTGATAAAGATCCATTCCGTGTCATTCTTCGCAAATGGCTCTATTAACACTCTTGGTTAATGAGAAAGGCTCTATTAACACTCTTGGTTAATGAAAAACTCTATCTTGTGTTTGGTACGATTATTTATTCGGGATATTGTTCAGTTGCAGGATTAATTTGGAGGGATAAGGAGGGACAGAGATTGTTTGTCCCAGGAATAATACTCGAGAGACGATGATTTGTTAATGGATCGATATCAGCAATTCTGAGGAAACTGTTTACCATGGAATAGTACATCAATTTTTACATCTATTTTCCATTACTTACTCTTAACAATATAGTAATACCCACTAACTTTTTAAAAATGAATCTATTTTTAAGGGCAAAATAGAAAATATACACACTAACTTTTCAAAACACACTTGTTAAGGGACATCCCAAAATGGAAATGTACACACTATAAAAGGGACGGAGGGAGTATCAATCTGGATTGATATTGGTAGGAGCTTTTCCAGAATTCGTAGGGCGCCTTCAAATTCTGAAAAAGCCCTTAACGATATAGGATTGAGCTAATTTTTTTATAAGTACCCATATAAAAACATTTTAAGAAAAATCAGTAGTTTGAATTATCTTTGTGGAACTCGAAATAGGTCCTGCAAAATATCAACAAATCTCCAAACCCCTTTTCCACTGAATAATAACATTTACATACAATTCAAAAACTCTGCTAACCAAACTATATTGGTTAAAGTACATGATAAAAGACCACTGAGGTGGTAGCCTAGTTGACCAAAATGAGTGAGATAAGATTCCCTTCTCTGCATGGATCACCCAGGTTCAAATCTTTCTCATGCCATTACTGGAATTGTGTGAATTTGTAAGGAGGGTCTTTGGTCAACTAGTTGCCTAGGTGGTGCTGTGGTGACGACCTATCTTATTCAGACAGTAGCTACGGCTCAACCAGACATTTCACAGTGGACCTACACTGGTCGCCCATTCCTATCCTTTTGCGGTTCAAAAAAAAAAGTACATGATAAAAGCAATTTATATGTAATCTAGTTATTTTAGTGGACTTGGTATTTTTCACATGTGCTGCATAAAAATCCACTTCTATGTTTTAAAACTTTTGTAATAGGAATATATCCAATTTATGTAATATCGGAACAATTGATGTAATTCAGTGCTTTTAAAATCATGCAAATCAATAACCTTATCTTTAAGGTGAACCGCGGTTGGAAATATACGGAAATATAGTTTACAGGCCTAATTAATGTTTCACAGAATGATTTTACTTCTAAAACTAGCTAATTTTAAGAACTCAAAATTAGTTGAGTTGCGCATAAACTGACCCGAATATCTATTTAAAATAAAAAAATAGTGAACTTGCATTGCGCTATTAATTTTAGTGCATGTTATTGTACTCAAAAAATTTGGAGGGGTTTTGGAGAAAATTTACTGTTGGCAAAATGCCCCAATCTTTGTGGTCTCCACGCTCTCACTCTCTACTGAAAAATCTTCTTTTAACCCAAAAATGCCTTGTTAACTTCTTCGTCTGAAACCAGCCCCCAATCTCTCTCTCTCTCTCTCTCTCTCTCTCTCTCTCTCTCATATTACCGTCTGATTTCTAAAGCAGCGTTTGAAACGAGAGGAAAAGTATGGGGACATTAGGAAGAGCAATCTACACCGTCGGATTTTGGATCCGAGAAACCGGCCAAGCCATGGATCGCCTCGGCTGCCGCCTCCAAGGCAACTACTACTTCCAGGAGCAGTGTACGTTTCTCCCCTTGTTATTAGATCTCTGCGTATCAAATCCTTTTCGAACCCTAGAAATGCAAATTAGCTGTTTTTCCTTGTTATTAGGGTTGAATCAGTGAGCTTATGCGTGTTCGATATGTTAGTTGTGAAATGGCCTGTGGTAGAATCTGTTCTTGTTGTCGGGCCGGAGTGCCCCATGGATTTGGTTTGGTTACACTATGCAACTGACCGCTCTAAAAATAGACGGGTGCGATGTCGAATGTCATTAAAACACTTAATTAAAGCCCTTCTAAACACCAATTGGTTTTAGGAGAGATGGTGAAAAAGCGGTCCAACAAGTGTTATCAGAGCCACGAGGTCGTGGGTTCAAAACGCTGAAGCGCCATCGTGAGGGAGGGATTGTTGGGCCCGGAGTGCCCCCATGGATCGATTTGGTTACACAATGCCAATCCATGCGACCGCTCTAAAAACAGACTTACGGGCGCGATGTCGAATGCCATAGAAAACTTAATTGAAGCCCTTCCTAACAACAATTGGTTTTAGGAGAGATGATGGAAAAGCGGTCCGACACTTGTTGTGCTCCATTCGGCAACTTGTGGCTCTTTTTTCATTAATGTGGTCTTTGTAGATACAAACAGCTATATGCAAGTGTATGGATTCCTCTATTGTACACCAATCATACAAGGTTTCATTCCTATGTTTTTTTCTTTTTCTTTCAAACTGTAGAATTTGTTTATAATGACAGAAGAAGCGTAACAAATGACATCAGAGGATCCAGGACCCTTTACTATGAAGGATATCCCACAATCACAAAGGAGGAACCGAGAACTAATTACCACAATCCACTTTTACATTCTCCACGGTAGCTAACTCGTGCAGTGTGATTGCAGTACCCAGACATGACATACACGATACCCAAGCAAACCACAACACAAGCCAAAATGTCCTGGATAATGACTTCCACTGGCTGTTGACAAACTGATTTCCCCCATCACATTCCTGAGAGTTCCAACTCTTTACCAAGCAGCGCAGCTTCATGCAGAGAATAAGTCTCCACTTGAAGGGCAGAAGCAGCAAACTTAATTGACGAACGAGCTGCAATAAAATTCCTATATCCATCCTGTACAATCACCCCTCCCCTCCCCTCTTACATTTTACATCATAGGCGCATACGGTCGGTCAAAATTAATCTTCACCCAGTTAGATAGAGGAAGTTTCCATAAGTTGTTATGGTTAGGCCTGTTGCGATTTCGTTATTATTCAAAGCTATCAATTGGTTCATACAACAATTAAAGTTTTTGCTTAGGGTCACCTGTCCCATGGTAGCAGGGTGGAGAACAGGGAACTTAAGGTGTTCTTGGATACATGAATTTGGCTATTGAATTTGGCTTAAAGAATCTGTCTAGTATTAATATCTTCCATTCTTTCGTTATTACCTCACTTTCTATGGTAGCATTTAATAGAGAAAGCATCTAAATTTGCTTATGAGAAGCTGGGGGAGTCGACACATTGTAATAAGTGCACTTCGTTAATGTGCTGATGATCAGTTTTAGCGTTTTAGTAGATATGGTATTCTTGAGTGTGTCAAGCTGCATGCCGACTTGCTTCTAAAAACAAGATGCTTATCTTGTTGAGGCAGTGTTACATGTTTGATGTTTGACCTGGTGTCAAGGTTTTGACTCATTTCCTCATTCCACTATTATGGTCTGATTAATCTAGTGTATACATGAGTGCTTTGCTCAACAAGAGTTATTGTACAACTACAATCATACTTTTAGTGTTTGTAATGGGTTGATCATTTAGAATTGTGTTTGTCGCTTCACTGTTTTGTTGTGAGATGTTTTTTTGGTGAATGTACTTTCCCTTGTGAAGCCCAAACTAAGATACAAACATTAACAAAGGGCACGCCCTTGCATACACCAAGAAACCCTCCACCAGGGTAACAAACAACGAATCCACACAGTACATCTGCACCAACATGTACAAGACAAAACAAAACGCAAAAATAGCTACTGAATATTGTAAACGGGTAGACTCCAGAACATGGAAGGAAATATTCCAAAGACCACACATGTAACGACCCGCCCGACCTGCTCTTAGCCTAACCACGTGGCTCAAAAGGTTAGCCTCAAGTTATACTGTAACTTGGGGCGTTTCAATATATACCACTTTCAAATCCCACATCCAGCCGATGTGGGATGTTACAATCTCCCCACCTTGGATGCAAGTCCCTGTTGCACCAGATGGTCGATGGTCCATCACTTCCACCCACCAAGCGATGTGAGACAAAGCTGCCTAAGTACGACAAGCTCCTCTCTCAGGTGGGACGCACTCAAGCACGACAAGCACCTCAAGCTCCTCCCTTGCCGGGCCCACCTGAGCACGTCTTCATGTGAGACCCGCCTCACACTTCCGGTTGGTGTCGGCTCTGATACCACCTGTAACGATCCGCCCCAGCTGACCTGCTAACTCTTAGCCTAACTATGTGGCTCAAAAGGTTAACCTCAAGTGATACAGTTACTTGGGGCGTTTCAATATATATCACTTTCAAATCCCACATCCAACTGATGTGGGATGTTACAACACATGTCTCTATTGACAGTGCTTGGTTTCACTCCTCTCCAAGCAGAAATAGTATCTCTAATAGCATTTTGAATTGTTTGGTACTGTAGGGTGCAAATATTGTTATTGAAAATTCTCAAATTTTCCTCACCCCGAGATGTTATAGATGGCTACAGACAGGACAATTTAAGAAGAGATTTGCTGAAGCTCTTGCATTTTGAGATCAGCACAAACCAAACCACTTCCTCAGACCAGGTCATTGGATCTCTGTATATCTGATTCCCTCTTAGAATGTTATTTTACACTTCAACAGAGTATGAGCATACAAAAACAGATCCCATTGCATAAGACACATTTTGGATCACTAATCACTCCCCAACTAGTCAGCCTGTCCTTTTTTTGAAGCTTATTCTGCACTGCAACCAAAGAATGAAGGACCACCTTGGATACGCTTATCAAACCAGACCACATCATGCCACTCCTTGACTTCATAGGAAACCCTTAAGGCTTCCTAGGCAGATTTCAAAGTTTAATTGTCAAGCTGAGAAGGTTTCCATACTACAAAATCTTCCTTAGAGAGATTTGGGATTCGATCACTAGAGGTATTCATAATGATCTCCCTCCTAATGTTACTCCTAATTCTTGGCTGTTTCCAATGTGCCTTAGCATGGATCCTTTGTTCCAGTCCCTGAGTTTCCTAAACCCCAAACCTCCTTCTTCCTTAGCTTTACCCCCCATAAGACAACAATATAGTAGACCGGCTTTGAAATCTGCTCAGTATTCTTTCTTGCAAAAGCCCACTGTCACTAGCTTTGAGCCTAATCGAAATAAGAGAACTCCTAAGTACTTTACTGGGAGGACACCCAATGGGATTGACAATATGCCTCTCAGAGATTGAATCAAGTCATTATTTTTATCCTAACGAAGAATATAAAGCTTTTGCGAAGAATCTAATATTAGGCTTAAGCCTTGAGAAGTGATAGAAATCATCAAGGACCTTGCTAATGGTCTGGAAAGTAGGTCTGCGCCACTTGTGATAAACAAACCATGAACAAAGGCAAGCTGGGCTAGGTCAAAGGTTGGGATTGTGGGTGAAAATTGATGTCACTTATGTTCAACCTATGCTGGAATATAGCAGAGAAGGCCCTCATGACAAGAGAAAAAGATAAGGAGAACTAGGATCCCCTGGTGTCAAACCCCTTTCAACTGGAAAGAACCCCTTCACGCTCCCATTAATTATTAGCAAAGGCATGCTGGGCTAGGTTTAGCGTTTGCATGATTTGAGATGTTAAAGCTTGTCAGATCACTGCTTGGCTTTTGGGTACAAGCTAGGATTACAGGTGGTATTTTTCGTTGTGAATATCTAAAAGTTGGAGTTTAACTGGTTAAATGCATCTGAATTTACCAAGGGCTTGTAGCCTAGCGGTTATCTCCTGATTCTCTCAGCAGAGGCATTTGGGGTTTAGGGCTATGGATAGCTTCTAGACCCCCTCTGGACTACTGACTCTCCCGCTAATCCCCTACCTATCTATATCGAATGACAAAAAAATGCATCTGAATTTTGGTTTGTGGAACTTTGGACTACACAGACCTAAGATTAGGAGAGACTCACAATAACTCACTGGAAGAAATTCCCAGGTTAGAGACTCTGGAGGGTGTAATCCTTATCCAGTAAAGGTGCTTTAGTTTTGCATTCAACTTTGTAAACTTAATCCACCCAGAGTCTTTGATAAGTTGATATGGTGACAGATCAGCCTCTGAAGGATACAAAATATGTATCAATGGGAATTAGATGATCACATGAAGCAATGAAGGAACATGGTAACATTAAGGGGTACATTCAATAATTGAGCATTATTTGGAGTCTCTCAAATAACTTTGATATGGGGAATTTCTATTGCTAGAGATGCAGACTGCCAAGAAACTCGGTTTATCTTTTCAAGTACTTATTTTTGTATTTGAACTAGTTTACTTGTCTAATTTCTTTGCATTGGTTCTTTTCTTACTTTTTGTCCTTTTATTTTTCCTGTACTCTCGCCATTGTTTTCAAAGATTCTGTGCCTAGGATGCAAACACAAAGTAAAATGGGTGACATGGAAAGCTATACTATATATTAAAGCAAGGGGTCAATTGTGAGAGGCTTGGTACGGGGACGGGTGATGACTTCCTATGGGTTTCTTTCTTCTTCTTTTTTTGGTTAAGATTTTTAGGAAACAAATTATGATAAGTAAAATAAAAATGGTTAGTCAAGGATAAACATTCCTCTATTTGGTTGGATTCTATCTATCTAGATACCTTCCCAACGACTCAAATTTTGATGACAACCTAACCATTTTCATCTCTCATAACACTCCATTTACACGTTTCAAAGGGTGACTACCTGGTTATCTTTTTTTTTTTTTTTTAATATAGTTTTTAGGAAATAAAGAATGATACCAAACTAAAATAAAAATGAGTAATGAAACTTTTCTCTGTTGATGTCCTATCAAACTTTTTTGATTTTTGCAAACTATTAGATCTTTTCTATTGGTAAGTGACAAATTCAATCAACAAACAAAAAGCAACACGAATTTTCATGCACAAAGATGTCAAAAGTACAACCAAAGCCCTCAACAACAGAATACAAAACCAAAACAACCTACGACATAGGAAAATAGGAAACAACCTTGGCAGTTATGCAAATTGTGAATTCTCCCCACCATCAAATAGCTAACTCTTTCCCTTGAATCCTTTCCAAGGGATTTGAAAAGAAATGGGGAATCAACTATGGAGCAAGGATACGGGGCGCAGACACGACACGGGAAATGGGATTTCTAAAAAAGGGGGCACATACACGGCAAAAATAAAATAAATGAAAAATAATATTTGTGTTATACCAATGAAAATGTAGTTATATGTATGAGCATGAAGCGTCAATATATATAAACAAGCATTGTATATAAATCTTATTACCCTTTTATCCAAAATATATGAAGTTGTTACCCAAAAGGCAACCTAGAGGGGGGTTTGAATAGGGTTGCTAACAATAACGCCCAAATAAAAAAATACTAATTGAATGAGAAAAATAAATAACAAAGCAAATAAATAATTAATTTGCACAACACAAAAATAAATGAGATAAGGGAGAGATAGAACACAATGATATATAGTGGTTCGGTCCGAGCTGTGTCCACTGCGCAGCCTAGTCCACTGGCCTAAGGAGTCGCTGTTTTACAAATCAAACAAACAGCTTCTGGTGCCGATTAAAACTTACAACCGCAACACTAACCTTAGTTAGCCGAACCCAGGGGCGATGGCAGAGCATAAGGTGTGGGGTTAGCCGACCCCACGGAAAAAAAAATAAATTACTACTATTATATTTAAATTTATGAAAAATTAATAAATGAACCCATGTTATTTTGGGGTTGAACCCACTGGATAAGCGTACACCGACCGGAAGTGAAAAAAAAGAAAAAAGAAAAGAAAGGGAACCCTGGAGCCGAAGAGCAGAGTAAGAGGAGTGCAAATTTGTTCACAAAACCGGGAGACTCTAATTGGTGGAAAAGGTGTGGGGTTTACGGAATCAATACACTTTTTGGTAATTATGGTGTTAGTTTGTGGTGGATCGTACACTTTTTCCACCAATCAGAGTGAGGGTGAACATTAGTGAGGGTGAACAAATTTGCACTCGAGCCAGAGTAGGAAGCGGCCGACGTTTACAGATTCACTCAATTCGAAGCTCTACCTAAACTACGAAGGGGAGAGAGAGAGAAACTTGCGTAGCCTTTTTTTTTTTTTTGAGTGATGAAAATTGTCAAAGATAAAACATAGAATATTGATATATGTCTTTTGATGATATCTTTTGTTTATTAGGTTGAGCTTTACATGCAATTTTTTGTTGGAAGAAGATTTTTAGTTGCCATTGTTGTGATATTTTTTTTTGATATATGGTTGATAAAGTATTTGATATTTATGAATGACCCCGCGCTTTCAAACTCCTGGAGTCGCCAATGGCCGAACCGCTAGAATTTATCACCCAAACTCTAAAAAATTACTCACAGAACAAAACGTAGTTCTGCAATAGCTCACTAAGAATTTTTGCTAACTCTCAGCACAACACTGATGAGAATTTGTAGTGTGGAAAAATCTCTCACAAAGAGTAGATGCACAAATTTTTCTCTCAAAGCTCTCAAAATAATAGTATGAAATTGAAGTGTTGAATATTGCTTGGTATTGAAATTGCTCTGAAATTGCTTTGTAATTGCTTGGTAGATCAATCTTCTGTTGAAGCTCACCTTTAAATAGCCCAAACAAATTTGAACATTGGAGATTTGCCCGTTGGAAAGAAAATCTTGAGGCTTGACGTATGATCTTCCATAATTGCAATATGTAGACGTTAGGTAGAAAAATTTCCATACATGTAATTTGCACGTTCTTAGCTACAAAGGCCTTAATAGGAAAGATGAGAAGTCGGTATGACCACGACCTTTAATTAGTTGATCAATATGGAAACTTGTCAACCATCCAAAATTCAATGGAAATTCAAATTCACTACTGGAAATATGAAGTGATCCCACGTGGTCTCATAATGCATTTGGAATTGTTTGACCAAAAACAAATGACTGACCAAGGTCAATATATATATATATATAGAGAGAGCATTTCTAATGAGGGCTCCCTCATTTTGCTACAATGAGAGACTTAGCCTTTTTCCAACTTTCCGGATCAAATTTTGATGATCCGAACCGCTCAATATTTTTAAAATATGTTTTCAAGGTCCAACGCAAAATTGATCGGATCAAGCCCTTCCGAGTATTTTTTTTTTTTACGAATCCTCACAGTGCACCTTAAAAACGTGTTTTAAACACATCTAACGGTTCGGATCGTTGAAATTCAATCCGGAAATGAAAGTCCCTCACCCTAGCAAAGTGAGGGAGCCCTCATTGGATCCTTGTTGTATATATATATGAGAAGCAATTGTGCGCCAATGGATCATGACATGAGTCAGGAAAATTTCACGTTAAAAAAATGGTGGTAGATCGAAGGAAATTCTCTCTTCTACATATGTACTAATTTGCTAGAGGCTGCAATCATAACTTCCAGGTACCAAAAAGGAATATTTAAAAGGTGAATTTTTCTAAGGGCCGAACACGTATAAGTGGTTGGACTAAAAACAATAATATGTTTTAACAGTGTATTTTCAAGAAATCAATTTTGTCATAAGATCAAAATCAAAATCAATTATTTCTAACAGAAGTAATACACATTTACCCCCAAATTTTTTTAAAAATTGAATACCCTTGCCGTGTCCAAACCGTGCCCCCCTAAAAAAATTAATTAAATTAATTGGACATGCCATGTGGCGTGTTCCATACGTATTTGCCGTGTCCCCAGCGTGGGGAATGTTAGTGCTTCATAGGGAATTGGACTTGGAGATTAATTTTTCTCTATTTCTACATAGACATTTAAAAATTTTAGTACGTGGAAATAACAGCAAATAGCTCATTTTCTACTTTTGTTGTTGCTCCCTTTGTTTCTCCCTCAAATCTTTTTCAATGGATTTGAAGAGAGATGGGGAATCATACTTAGAAGTTAAATTTTCTCTTTTTCTTTTGATCGGCGGTTAAATTTTCTCTCTTTCCACAGAAATGTGAAAAATTTAGTACATGGAAATAGCAACGAATAGCTCATTTTCTTCTTTTGTTGTTTCACTGCCCCTAGTTGCTTTGGTTCGTAGGCGTTAGAAAAGAGTTGAAGATGCAAAATCCTCATGTCTTGCTTTCAAAATTTCAACTACTAATAATACTATAGAAAGTTGTAGAATTTTTTAAATAGTAAAGCTTTAGAGGAGGGATACTATTTATAATCCTGGATTTGCTTTTGCCTTTCTTGGTTTTATTTTCTCTAAACTTGTGACAAGACCCCTGATGCATCTCAGATGCATTTAGTTAGTACTTAGTAGAGATGTCCCTTGCACATCTCTGAAAGTTGTTTGAGTTCTAAACTGGTAGATATAGTAGTGTAGAAGTTTTGATGGTGGTTCGTCACCTATTGGTACGATTCGTATGATTGTTTGGTGTCAGCACCTGTATGATGGACACAGACCTGTCACCTTAACATTAGGTTTGGTTTTTTTTTTTTTTAAAATCCTATTGGTATTAATTACCACTGTTTGCATATCTTGGAGTATGTCATTTTCTGCCAAATTCAACTATTTGGTTAATATGAACTGAACTGTCTATACCTTCCTTAGCGTGTAATTATAATATTTTCCCATATTTGGCATCAGCATCTGTATGACATGATTGCTCTTCAAAAAAATCTGTATGCTATGAACTCAGGCCTGTCTCCTTGATAGGTTTTGTTCATGATTATTAGGTTCTTTGATTATTTTTTGTAAGCCTTTTGAAAGTATTTGCCTTTGTTTACACGTCTTGAATCATGTCTGCTATTTTCTCTAAAATTCAACTATTTCGTTCGCATGATTTGAAATTTCTACATACCGTCTTCTCCATATACATTAATATTTTCTCTTATTCAGTGTCAAGGCACCGGACCCTCATGAACGTATTTGACAAGGCTCCTGTGGTTGATAAGGATGCATTTGTCGCCCCTAGCGCTTCGATTATTGGAGATGTTCTGGTTGGACGAGGTTCTTCTATTTGGTATGGATGTGTTCTCAGAGGTAATCTGCAACTGAAGCAAAAAATTTCATTTGGTTAACTTTTTTTGCATGTTTCCTTTCTTGCTATCCAATTTGAGCTTTTGAATTCCTTCTTCATGGATACTTCAAGATGGGAGTCGTATCCATATCGGCTACCGATATTCCTTTGATACTCTCAGCCATGTCTCGTAAAAGTATCCACAATATAAAATTTAATTTTCTTAGTTTCTGAAGTATCGGATACTCTAGGACACATAGCTGAACTTGTATGAAATTAAGATTGTATCACTTCTTGCATAGTATTGAAGTAAAATTGTTGGGAGTAAAGAAGAGTGTATAACTCTTTAATACTGTTGCGGTGAAAGATGTACTAGAATGAAAATAGAATAATCTTTTCTTTGATAGCTTTTTAAATAAAGTTATAGTGTCGTACTCTTGTTCCATGAAAAATAGTATTTTCCTCCTATGTTGCTTATGCCATCTTTAGTATGGGCTGATGCAGTCGATATTCACCTGTTTTTTCTTTGTGTTATTTTTTGAATTTGCCCAACTCATTGAAATGAAAGAATTTCATTTTCTTCTTGCTGGTTCTCTTGTGAAACATCTAAATATATGATTTATTTGTTAAGATGAATCATGAACAGCTTGCGCATGTTTGTCTAGTTACTCCAGCTGATTTTTGGGCTAGCATACATGTATATGTCACGTATTTTGTTCGTTCATGTTTGTAGGTGACGTGAACAGCATTAGCATTGGATCTGGGACAAATATACAAGATAACTCTCTTGTTCATGTAGCCAAATCTAATCTAGCAGGAAAGGTTTTACCTACTATCATCGGTGACAATGTAACTGTTGGTGAGTGACACAGGTGTTGAAGTTTTGATTGGTATAGACCTGGTTGTGCTGTGTTTTTCTGCTTTGCGTGTTGCTTACAATATCCTAGTTGGACCGGACAGGTCATAGTGCTGTCTTACATGGATGTACCGTTGAGGATGAGGCATTTGTGGGTATGGGTGCAACTTTGCTTGATGGGGTATTTGTCGAGAAGCATGGAATGGTTGCTGCTGGAGCCCTTGTGAGGCAGAATACGAGGATCCCATGTGGAGAGGTTTGTAATACTTCCTCACCTGATAGTTCATCTTTTTCGGGTCAGACCACTAGTACTTTTCCTATTTGTTTTCACACTGACCACAGCAATTGGTGTCATACATTTGTTATGATTCTTGATTGGAATCTATGGAAAGTTTGGACCTTATGACCTTGAATGGTCAAGTAAAACTCGAGACTCTCAACAGCCAGGAGTGGTAATAAGAACACTCGGTGGGGGTGAGGGAAGGGATTGCTGCGTTGGACGATCTTGTTTATTCATCAAAAAAATATTGCAACAGCTTCAAATTGGCTTGTATCTTATGGTTGGGTTTCCTTGTGTCTTACCATACGTGCGGCGACAAAGCAAATACACTCACAAGTAGCATGAAGAAGAATCAAGCACACACGAATAAAGCACAGCAATTTAGCAAAGATCATCATGATTTGACGAGAATGCATGTTCACGACTTCATGGCTCGCACCAGTTCTCACTGTATTCTTAAATGAGAGGAAGATGTTGCAAGAGGCAGCTAGGGTTAACAAAACTACACACTGCTAGGGTTTTACAATCACCAGAACTACCGAAACACCCTTAGTACTCCACAGATTCCATGTTTGTATTGGCTAGACATGATGTCGGAATGGATGTTTTTCTAGTACTCCATATATTCTAGGGTTCAAGAGACCTAAAAATTTTCATCCAGCTGCGCCGTTGGGTGAATCTACTGATTCTTGTTCTTGCCAAAGCAAGTTAATATTCCTTCCTTCCAACATTGCGTTATAAATCTCACTAGTATCTTAAGCTTGAAAACATCTTACTAACCAAAAAAATAATATTTAAGCTGAGTATTATATGTGTTTCAACTCAGGTGTGGGGAGGTAATCCTGCAAAGTTTCTGAGGAAGCTTACAGAAGAAGAGATTGCATTCATCTCCCAGTCTGCCACAAACTACACCAACTTAGCACAGGTTCATGCAGCTGAAAATGCAAAGAGCTTTGATGAGATAGAGTTTGAGAAGGTTCTCCGCAAGAAGTTTGCACGTCGGGATGAGGAGTACGATTCTATGTTGGGGGTGGTTCGGGAAACGCCGCCTGAGCTCATCCTTCCGGATAATATCTTACCAGACAAAGCACCTAAGGCTACCTAAACTGAGATTTTTTTTTCCTGTTAGGGATCTCCCTTCCAGTGGGTTTCAAGTTCAAAACGATATTTTGTTTTGTTATGGACATTGGCTGCCTTGCTTTGCTAATAATTTTTGGGACCAGGCTGAAGTGATAATGATCTGGCAAATGGCTCTTTTGATACTCTTGGTTACTGAGAAAGTCTATTTGTGTTTGTTGAGACCTTTAGTACTGAAGACATTGTTCTGATGTTGCAAGTTTAATTTGGAGAGGATAAGGAGGGACTGTATTGTTTGCCCCAGGAACATTAGGCATTATAATTTGTCTTGGCAAGTAAGGATAGGAACTGGGTACCACTGTTAATGGATTGAAAGAAGTGCAATTCCAGGCAAGTAAGGATAGGAACTGGGTTCCACTGTTAATGGATCGAAAGAAGTGCAATTCCAAATAAACTATTTTCCATGTAACAGTATTGTCCTCCGATGCGGGATATTAAGTTGGTTGGCGCAGATACATTCTAGCCGTCTGGTTGTGTGATGAACATACTATTTTGCAATAATCCAGTCGAAAGAAAAGAATGGGATGAGAACCAAATTCTTGATGTTATGAAGAAATTACAGCACTCGTGTGGAGAATCTTCAACGCGATTAACCAATATATATGCAAATATATATGCACATGTGCATATAAAAAAAGGACAAAAAAAGTGAATTGAAGTTCACCCATTTTAACATTTGCACTCTCCTTTTGTTTTTATTAGGGTGAAATTATAGAAATACCCCTCCATTTTATAATCGCTTGGGGGTGCAGATGCTGAAATGGAGGGGTATTTTAGTAATTTCACCCTAATAAAAATAAACAGCAATGCTACGTACACAGAAAACTTACCCAGAAAAATGCCCAAAATTTGAAATTCGTGGCTCAGATTCACTTGGGAGTAGATCTGAGCCACTAATTTCAAATTCTAGGTAAGTTTTATGGGTACTTAGCATTTTCCAACATCTAAAAGCTGGTAGGGCTGGGGTTCAAGTTTAAGTACAGCTTGGAGGAGCCATTGGTATTTGCAGAGAGAAACTTAAACCCCAGCCCTACCAATATCTTCGACGATAATGCCCTTAATCGTGGCAAGAAAAAGAAAATAAGAACTTTATAAAGAACGACGTGGCTTACGTGTTTCCCTATCATTTCCATTCAACATACGCATTGCTTAGGTTAGTCGAAGAATGCCATTGCCATGACACTATTATTAACATGAACCAAAAAATTATTCCATGTTAACCCATTCTAGCTCTATTTTGCTGTCTCCAATAGCCGCACTAGCTTGTACCGTACTTATTGTTAATCTTGTGAATTTTTCTTTCACAAGCTTCTTCAACTTCTGTTTTGATCTCTTCATGTATGCCTTCTGCTAAAATCTCACTGATCACTTAAATTTTGGCGACCCCCTGTTCTTTTTCAACAAGATTGCTCTCTTGTGCAACTCCCATTTGTGCTGCTTCAATGGCACAGTCGTCTTTTTTGAACTCATCCTTTAAAAAACTTGGTGCCCATGCACTGCATGGGTAAAGATGATGGTGTCTTGTTTGGAGGCCATGCTCTCAATCGCCTTCCAACCACGTCATGGAGATTTGACATCTCCAGTATACATCCGCATCCCTCAATGTATATAGCCTTCTTTAGAACTACGAGCGCCTTTTCCTCTGGTTTCTCTCGGATTCTTTAAGGCAAGCTACTCCTTGGCTCATCTTCAACTTCTTCACATAGATCACAAGCTTTTGGAGGAGTTGTCAAGCTATAGGTGAACATAGAAAAGATCCAAAGCGGTTAATGAGTGAAGAATGAAGTTTTTTATTCAAGGATAATTTAAAGATAGTTGATGAGCATGCAAGGTGGATGAAGATGAGCATCGACAACCTAATTAAGCAGTAGCAAATGAATTTTTTTATTTCCTTCTGATTTTCCTTGCCCGCTTGAAAATGAAAAGTAATGATCTTTGAACTTATTTTCTTTTTGGCAGTACGCAGAAATGTGACTTCAGTATTGTTGTGTAGAAACAAAAGCATGATTTCTTCTCAAATTACATTCAATCTCCAAAAGAAGAAACAAAGATGATACCCATTCATCCACTTAGGCACCTAGCCATACAAACATTTGAAAGAACCGAAACATAATTACAAAGAGGACTACTTAACCCTCCCTTCTTATTTCTTCCTGATTCTTGCTAATGTTAGGGGTTGCATTAGAATAAGGAAGCAAACCCTTCTCTCTGCAAGTATCAATGGCTCCTCTGAACATATCCTCCAAGTTGTACTTGAACTTAAACCCCATCCCTAACAATTTCTTGGACGAAAACGACACAATTGGAAATTCCTTATCAATGCCCTTAAACCTGTCAAGAAAAAACATGAAAAATTAAGAAAGCTTTATAACGATGTTACACGTTCCTCTCTTCATATTTTTTGTATGAAGAATTCCGTCTATGTATGGTTTAAATTAAGAAGGCAAAATGAGTAAGCGCTAGAGAGGCTCACTCATCGAGGACATTGTACTCTGGCCATTTCTCCCTCAGCATCTTTGCCAAATCATAGATGGTTGCAGCATGGGATGAGCAGATGTATCTTCCCTCTGCTTCAGGATGCTCCAATAAGAATATATGACATTCACAAAGATCATCTAGGTGCACATATTGGCATTGCTTGATAATGGAATAGTGAGCTTCATTTCCTGCAGCAAAGTAATGGTACGCGCGATGGAAACAAATCAGGAAAGAAGAAGGTATGAGGAAAATGAAATGGAAGTGCAATGTTTGGTTTTTGTGTCCAAAAACTAGTACCGGTGATTGGGGAGAGCGCAGTGATTAGGCTTGGGGGAAACGTTGGAGAAATGAAGGGGCCGACAACTAATGTTGGTATTATACTGATGAAATCAATGCTGGTTTCTTTGGCAGCTTCCATTGCTGCTTTCTCAGCTAGTGTTTTTGATACAAAGTACATCTGCAGAGAGCGTAGAGCCATATGTTGAAATCAGTTGGGCTGGGCATGCACAACACAAAGAATCTTATCAATACATTTATCTAAATGAAAAGCTTTTAATTCTTTCATAATTTTTTTCAAATAAGTTTGTGATCTTATGAACTCATTTTAACAGAATTTTCTTGAGATGTTTCAACTTTCAAGTATGAATGCCACAAAAACAACAAACATTACGAATTAGTAATGACTTTCGTTTCAAAAAACATACAGAAGAACGGCAGAAGTAAAACTCCCCCGTCCCATGCCATCCCATATTGCATGCCTTCTGTGGAGAATTCAACTTTTTAAGGAGACGTGCAAAGTTTAATTAGATTTTCAATACTACGTTCTTTTTTCGAAAGGCAAAAAAGATTTTATTAATCTTTGGAAACGAATTACAAAGATTAAAGGGGCCGAGGCAAAAGGCATCACAACGTGAGGAAGCATCCCAACAATGTTGGCACCCAACCACACGTTTTTTTCATTGAAAACTACAATCATTTATGATCAAAGTTAGTTTTTGGAAATTTAGAGTCGTTTAAATTTGACTTTTCAAAGAGCATAAGAATTGTGTGAGACATCCAAAAAAAGCAAAAAGAATGAAGGACAAGCAATGTGGGACGAAGAAAATATAAAAACATAAAAATGAGAGTTATACCAGTAGAGCTTGGCTGCAAAGGAAGAAAAGACAGGGAAAAAACAGAGAAATTATAAAACCAACCCAGCCAGTCATCTTTTTATCATAGAGAAAGTTGACATCGCTCCAGTTGTTTTCACCAAAAACCAGCGGCCGGTGCTCTTGACCAGCGACAGCTCCAGCAGAAGATGTGAACACCAGCCTCTGGACTGTCTTTGCTTTCGCACATGATCTTAATATGCTTAACACACCATTGATTGTCGGCTTAATTACCTCATTCTGTCGTTTACATGAAAACAAGCAAATACAAAAGTCTTAGACTCTCATCAGCAAAAGCTGCAGGGTGGTTCCAGAATTTCAGTTCAGCGAAAAACAAATCGTACATAATTTTTTTGAATGCTTTTCATATCAGCCCATATCTTATTCAAATAAACCTCACCACTCAGCCCAATATTCTTGGTTAATCCTTCTTCTTGACAAAAGGGAACTGAAAAATACTCCATTTGTTCCAAATTGCATGTCCTATGGAAAAAGTCATGCAACGTTTGGATAGAAAAATAAAACACTTTATTGTAAAGTTTTGAATTTTATTTTTACACCAATTAAAGTACTTCCTGAGTTAAAGAAATTCAAAAAATTATACAAAGAATAAGCTATTTTCTATATGAAAATCGCACGATACTTCATACAGAAAAAGAAATTTGCAACAGAGAAAGTAAAATATTTTGACCAAAGCTAAAATTAATTCAATAAAGATGGTTAAAATAAAAACCTTTTCACGTCCTTTTTTTCTCTCCTAAAGCTTTTGAAGTTTGTCAATATTTTTATACTTAATTTACAGATTATTCTCGCGGAGACAAAACTTAAAATTTTAAACCAATAGTGGGAAAAAAAATACTACCGACAAAGAATACTCACTTTCTCAAAATAATACTCCATCACTTTTGACATTCTGCCTTTCTGGCTCTATTTGTTTCAGTGTAAAATATTTTCCAATGTAAAATATTTTTCTATAAAATCACTTACAAATTACGTAAAAAGTTTTCGTTTACATTTTCCTTTGCTTGGTTGATAGTTGTTCCATGAAGAAAGTTTTCTAGAACAATCACTATAAGTCGAGTTTTGGTTTAGATTACTGTAAAAATGAAAAGCAATAATGTCAAAATCATTTTTGTTAATGTCGAAAATTCAGTGTATAAGAGTTGTGTACCTTACACAAGGTACTAGTATTTTATGCCCAAAGTTTTGGCATTAACAAAAACAGCTTTAGCATTGGCATTACAAAAAAAAAAAAAAAAGAAGATGTAAATTGGTTTGACACTCTCTAATCTCTATATATACGTGCTGGCCGGGTAATTTAATGGCATATCATAACCAAAGTTGTTGACGAACTTCACCAATTTTCCTTTTGGTAGTAAGTTTTTGTTTCTTAAGTCGCTATCACAATTAGGGATGGCAATGGGGTGGGTAGGGGCAGGTTTTGACCTATCCCTAGTCCCTACCCTAAAAATTTTAACTGTCAAAATTCTAGGCCATGGACCAGTATATTTTAATTATGGAGGTATATGTATAATGTACCTCAGGGTCCTTGGACTCAAAATCCATAGGTGTGGCCACATGAAACACTCCGGAGCAACCTTCAATGGCCTCGTTGAAGCTTCCTTCGTCATTCAGGTCCGCCTTCCACAGCGTCAAGTTTGTTTCCGCTTTAGGCAACTCCCGCAGGTGCTTCACCTTCTTTGTGTTTTCTGCACTCGCGGCCACCACCATCAACTATTTAGTTCTAGGCTATATTTAATCATTCACGTTTTCATTTCAATAACTTGACTAACTCATTCGTCTTCAATTCATCGCATAATAGCGCGAGTTACAGTCGGATCACTATATTGATCAACAGACATATATAATAGACACACAAATATGTACTTATATATATAGAGTAAGAGAGAGTGGAATTGCTTAGAACATGAGTTACTTATTTGTTTGCGATTCATAACATAATTAGAGCGAGATCGATGATGTTAAATGTAAATAAATTACAGCTGAAAAAGGACGGGCGCGCCTAAGCGACCTTAAATGTAATTTTTTCTGTCAAGGTATATATTCAAGTGAAGATCAGCTTCTTCAAGGATATACAAAAAAACGTTGATTATTACGTATATACACGATGCATATAGAGAGTAATAAAGCTACGTTGTGGTCCTCCACAACATTGTGTTTGTATGTATGTATACCTGGATCGCGAACGGTGGCTCGGACGACATAACCCCGTTCAAGAAGTCAAAGACACAATAACAATCACCTGGTCAAACCAAATCAAAGCTTGTATATATTTCAGGTATATTTGATGACGAGCTAGCTTCTGTGTTTTTTTTTTTTTATAAGCAAAAACTATATTAATCTTTGAAAACAGATTACAAAGATTAAAAGGATCTAGACTGAAAACACCAAAGACCCAAAAAGGAAATAACAAGACACAACAAGGATGGTAATCTGTGTTCATAATGCATAGCATGTGCTCGGGCGAATAAACCTGACACAAACCAATCAAAAGAAGCAATTACTACTAAACAAAAATATTTAGGTACACAGTCATCCAACCACAACCCGTCACATATACGTGGGGTCCACACACTTATCAAGAGAAGCTACTAAACAAAAATATTAGGTACACAACTATCCGACCACAACCCAATCCACAAACCCTGACATACAGGTGGGGCCAACCTCATAATTGTGTATGGATCCCACATGTATGTGAGCGACCGTTATTGGCACTGTAAAATGGAACTTATTGATACTCCTCAAATTGTTATTGACACTGTAAAAGGGGAGTACCAATATCAATTCATATATGGATCGATTTTGTGGCACTCCCTTCCAGAATGCCAACAACAATTTGGAGAATGTCAATATCAATTTCCTTACTAAATCAGATCTTTTTCTTTTATTTGTGATGTAAAAACAGTTTGGTACCATCTTTACCCATTTTTTTACTCCTACCTTGAAGAGAGAAGAAATCAAGGACTCACCTTGTGAGAGAGCGAGAGATGTGACTCCCTCACTGTTGGAAAGTAAACTTGATTTAAGTTGGTTTGTTTAATTTAGTGAGGACTTTTCATATTTGGGAGTTTTAGTAATGAAGAGTCTTGATGTTAAGTAGTTTGAAGTAGTGGAACTATGGAGTTTGGTTAATGGAAGGTCCCTAGTAATTGTGTAGTGGAGTCATGGTCATTATGTTTAGTAGATGGTGTTACATCTTGATATCCTTATAAATACCTATGTAATAGTGTGATGGAAAGTGGAGAGAAAAGAGAAAGAAAGAGTGGGGTTGAGTATGAGTGACTGAACTACAATGGAGTAGTCAAATGTGTTAAGATTATTGAAGCATTTTATCACATATTGTGTGTTTTCTCCTCCCTCACATCTCTCCTACTTGTTTGAGTATGTTCTTGCCTACAACAAGGTTGCTAGGCCTATCACGAATTTTCCATCAAAGTGGTACATCCGCCCCTGGTGAGGGGGAATGTTAAATCCCACATCGCCTATCTAAGCCACCTAAGCCTGGTTAATAAATTCTAGAGGCTACTCCACCTATTGTCAATTGGTTTTAGGTTGGAACCCTCCAAGAGATCTAACATCACCCTTATCAAAAAGTGTATTGCAGGAGTGTGACCTACACTATTTCAACCAATAAAAACAAAATCGCACTCTGCTGAATACAGGGTTTTAGCCCCTGAATTAATTGATCAAAGTACTTATGTGTTTGCCAGTAACCCACGTCTCGGTTTGTCTATATCAAGACTAAGCTCCTGGTTCATGCTTCTCCTACTCACTTGAGGGGGCCGGGGATGATAAGGAGAAAGGTTCATCAGCTCAAGATCAAGCATTCAAAGCTCAAATACATTAAGCACGTTTGCTAATCTACTCTGGGGGAATTGCGGTAAAATGGACTTTAGGGCAAATAATTGTCATTCAATGATACACTTTTTCAGAATTAGAGATCAATGAGAAGGAGAATAATATTTGCAAAGACATGGGATGAAAGACATAATTACCCTCGACCTAAACTACTTTCTAAAAAAAACCAACTTCATCATTTCAATCTGCTCTCTCTCTCTCTCTCTCTCTCTCTCTCTCTCTCTCTCTCTCTCTCTCTCTCTCTCTCTCTCTCTCTCTCTACGATGGCGGACCCATCCCGTTCTTCCAACACTTCAAGCTCATCATCGTTCAGTCAGCTCTCCGCTGGTCAGCGGCTGACACCGGCGATTTTGCTGCTGGATGGCTTGCCTTCTGTGTGTGTGTGTAATAAGCTTGAATCTCATTCAATCGGCTGATGTGGTGATTGGCGACGGAGGGTGGCGGTGAATCAAGACTGAGTTAAGGGTTTTAATCTTCCATTTTGGATTTTGGGGTTCTGAAATTGGGGGTTTAGGGTTTTAAAAATTGGGGCTTTTGGTTCGATTTGTTGTGTACTCGGCTTTTGGTTTGATTTGTTCGTAAAGCTGGTGAATAAGGCGTTGGATGAATGAGGATCGGGCCACTTCCCTCATCATCGTCCAAGACGGCAACCCTTTGAAGGTCATCAAAGGCATCTTGCATCTCGTTCAAGAACTCTGCTTGACGATGATTGCTTTGTAAGCTTCTTTGTTTTTTCCCTTTTGATTGGTGGGTTTGATGGAGATTGGGTTTAGAGGTTTTGAGATTTACTGTAAAAAATTGGCTTTGATTTGGTTTGATTTTTGGTTTCGATGCAATTTATAAGCATACATAGTGCAAATGATTTTGATGACTGGTGCAATTCTAATGCAGATAAGATGCAATCTAGACTACGTCTATCCCAAAAAAAAAATTTGTTGGCCATACCTTGTCAAGGCAAATTCATAAGGCCCATTCCCTGACAAGGCAAGTTGGCCTAAGATGGATGCAAAGAGTTTTTAATATAATGCAGTGGGTTCAAGCAGTGGTGCAATTTTAATGATATACGATGCAATTTTGACAACATCTATCCAAAAAAATCTATTTTGGCCATACTCTTCAAGGCAAATTCGCCTAAAATTGATGTAAAGAGTTTTTGAAATGGTGCAAGGGTTTGAAGAAGCAGTGCAACTATATTGCAGACACGGTGCAATATCCTTTGGTGAGGGAGGTTGAATGTGGGGTGGTTTTTGAATAATTTGGGAGAAGGGTATTTCAGTCAAGGTCTCATGTATATGCAATTATTTTTTTCCATTTCACTGTGGGAGTAATTCCTCAAAAGTGTATCATTTAATGGCAAATATTAGCCCTAAACCCCATTTTACCGCAATTCCCCCATCTACTCTGACCACAGCCGGGTATATTGGCAGTTATTAACTTATTTTCACCTGGTAAAATACCGTTACCAATCCAGGATTCCATACACGACAAATTTCGCTCCCTTGAACGTGGAGGTATATAATGGGTTTGAATCTGTTTTTCGACATTATTTCCAAAATGTGACTTCAATATTATTTCTTAATCAACATTACAAACTTCTAAAGTAGCAACATCACACCCAAATACCCACCTCATCCATACAATCATTTGAAAGAACAGAAACATTGTCGCACAGAATACTCAACCCTCCCTTTGCCGCTGCTTCCTAAATCTTTCCATTTCCATTTCCATTGGCAGTTGTTTCATTCGAGTAAGGAAGCAATCCCTTCTCCCTACAAGTATCAATGGCTCCTCTGAACATATCCTCCAAGCTGTACTTGAACTTAAACCCCATCCCTATCAACTTCTTGGACGAAAACGACACCTTTGGCAAATCCTTAGGAATCCCCTTAAACCTGTCGAGAGAAAGCCGGAAGAGAACTTTATTAAGAAAACATAGCCTATCGCGTCCCTCTTTCATTTCCATACAATGTATGTACCCATTTCTTAGGTTAGTAATTCCAAGAGTACCATCGCCATATATACGGTTCCGGTATTGCATGAAAACTCTGTTTTAATTCCGTTTTAGTTAAGAAGCCAAAATGAGTAAGAGAGTTAGAGAGGCTCACTCAGTGGGGACATTGTACTCGGGCCATTTCTCCCTCATCATTGTCGCCAACTCGTAGATAGTTGCATCATCGGATGAGCAAATGTATCTCCCCTCTGCTTCAGGATGCTCATATAAGTATATATGAGATTCACAAAGATCGTCTAGGTGCACAAATTGGCCTTGTTTGATTATTGAGTAATGAGGTTCATTTCCTGCAGCAAAGTAATGTGGTTCAATTGAAAGAACTCAGCAAAAAGCAGCTCTGAGGAAATGAAAATGAAAATGTTTATTGTTGTGTTGAAAACTACCTGTGATAGGGGAGAGGGCAGTGATCAGGCTTGGTGGGAATGTAGGCATAATGAAGGGGCCTACCACTAATGTTGGTATAATACTGATGAAATCAATGTTGTTTTCTTTGGCTGCTTCCCATGCTGCTTTCTCTGCTAGTGTTTTTGACACAAAGTACATCTGCAAAGAGTGTAGAACCACATGTTAAAAATAGTTTTGGGCAAGCCAATGGCAAGCCTTATAACCTGTTGCTGCTTTTGTTTTGGAAAATGCAGAAAAACGACGTAGTAATATGAAACGAAAATGGTACCAAATAGAGCTTGGCAGCAACCGAAGAAAAGTTTATAAAGTTGGGGAAAAAATTGAAAATTATGATACTTACCCAGCCAGTCATCTTGACATTATAGACGAAATCCAAGTCGCTCCAGTTGTTTTCATCATACATCGGCTGTTGGTGCTCTTGAACATTGACGGTTCCAGCAGAAGATGTGAACACCAGCCTCTTGACTGTCTTTGCTTTTGTACATGACTTTATTATGCTTAGCACACCGTTGATCGTCGGCTTAATTACCTCATTCTGTTGCATAACACAAACAAAAGTTTTTAAATCATTGCTTTGATGAATCACCAGGGGTTGCTTTAGTCCTCTTTGTAGAATAGTCTATGAGTCAATTGAGCTCTATTTTGATGATTCAATAGGTCATTTTTGTAGGCTCTAGTTTATAGATCATTCAGAATAGCATCAGTGAAAACATTAGCGCCAAATATTGTTCCCAGCTCACACTATGGTGGAGGAGGTGCCGTGAAGATCTAGGAGTGTGAGCAGTACGAGTGGAAAGGCTCTGTTAATTAAGTAGTAGTTAAGGCATCGGTATGGAGTTGCGTCACGGGACGGACTTTGGAAATACACTATCTTGTAAATGAAAACATGGACGCCATTGAAATCATACAAGTATCAGGGATTTAGCACCCAAAATCAGTATCCTCCCCACCTCCGTCCCACAGATAGTTCATTATAAAATGGAGGTGCTTTATTTCGTTGTTCGAAAATTAGACATTTTTTTGGCAGTGAACTATCTTTACGGGCGGAAAGAGTAATTAGTATAAAAACGTGTTTGAAAGTTAATTATTATAATACTCGAACAGCTACCCATTTTCAAATGTTAATCACTCATCAACATACTTTATACTGAAAAATTACACATTTTCATCGATTAACCACTCATCAACATGCTTACTACTAGAAATAAAATACGGGTTTTGGAAAATAAAACTATTTATGTAATACGAAAATAGTTTTAATTTGGATCCGGGGTGGTACTTGCCACCACGCCACCCTTCATTGTTCTGTCTCCGAAGCATAACGTTTTTTTTTTTAAAAAACAATTAGCCCCTCACCAGTGTAGTTTTCCGATAGGACAATATTGGACTGTATTTTCCAATGTTTCTATTAAAAACAAAAAAATGAGTAATTGCGAATGACACCACTCCTTTTTGTCATAAATACATACGGAGTACAGAGACAACTCCTTTTTATCAAAAATACATAGTACATCGGAGAAAACAGAGACAAGATTAGGATAAGCTGTCCATAACTGTGAATGAAATGGATTATTGGTTGCCGTTCATTTCGACAATGCACGGCTCGGATTTAATCCGAGCCTTGAATTGAATCCGACCGTCTGTTGTTTGAATTAAATCCGAGCCGTGCATTATTAAAATGGACGACCGGATGATATGCACTACACCGTTCAGTGCATCTAGTGCACTGCAGGGTCCCCTTACTCCAACAGGGCACACTATAATTATTTGAGAGACACACTATAGTCGAGACCAAGGGTGGGGTGATGCTGTATTTTCCAAATTATGAAATTGATTTGTTAAATAATAATTGATTGTCCATGCTAACTTACTCGTATCTCAATTAATTTAATAGTGGCCGCGGTAGTTAACAATCCGACAAGCCACGCAACAATGAAATTGAAATTTATTTTAAAGAAGTTTGTAAAATTTAATGTAATGTAACGTACCTCAGGGTCCTTGGACTCAAAATCCATAGGCGTAGCGACATGAAATACTCCGACGCAACCTTCAATGGCCTCGTCGAAGCTCCCTTCGTCGTTCAGGTCCGCCTTCCACAGTGTTAGGTTTGTATCCGCTTCAGGCAACTCCAATAGGTGTTTCACCTTCTTCAAATTGCCTGCACCACCACCACAACCAACGTTTGGTACAATGTTAATTACTCCCTCCGTCCCTTTTTTATTGTCGAGTGTTTCATTTGGGGCTGTTTCGTAATAAGTGTGGTTTTTTTAAAAGGTAATGAGTAAACGTTTGTACAATTATTAATAATTAGCTTTTGTGCCTAGTAAAAAACGAGGAGGTGTTGGGATAGTGGTGAGGGATGACCATGGTCAAGTCCGGTTGCGGCGACAAGGAGTGCGATTATGGTAGAAGCTTTCGCTCTCCGCGAGGCTATGGATCTTGCTACAAAGCAAGGCTTCATGACTGTCATCTTTGGGAGAGATGCCAAAGTGCTGGTGGACATGGTTAATGGTACAACTGAGGCGAGTCATAAAGTGGAGGTGATAGTTCAAGACATAAAGATGTTCGAGAAGGGCTGGCTCCAAATTCGGTTCAATTCATCAAACGTGGAGGAAATAGCAGTGCGCATATCCTCGGTCAGAGGGGGACAAATGAAGAGAGTTGAAGAGAGTGGAAAGAGCTTCCACCAGTACGGATATAGGATCCTTGATCATTAAGGGGAATTCCCCGTTTTGATTAATGAGCATTCGACACCTTTGTCATACTTGAAAATTCTATGGCATGCCAATTAATTAATTAAATCCTTATAAATGTAGCAAATTTTTACCTTTTTAAGAGTTGGATACATTACGATTTCCCATTTACATATTGTGATTTATTGGTATGAAGATTTTTGTTCCAGTTTTATAAATAGAAAAAATGGATGTGTAATCTACTGGAGTACTTTATTTCAGCGAGATTGAGGGGTTTTAGAATAAAAGTTCTGTTTCTAATATGAAGATTAAAAAAAAAAGGGACAAAAGGAACATCATGTAGATTGCTTATATTTTCTTTTCATTTTTCAACAAAGCTTCCCAATATTTTCTGAAAGTACAAATTCAAGGAATATTGTAACTACGCAATAGGGTTGACCAAAAAATAGTGTTGGGTTTGTACCTGGATCGCGAACGGTTGCTCGAACAACATAGCCCCGTTCAAGAAGCCTCATGATAAGCCATGACCCGATGAACCCAGCGGCTCCGGTGACGCACACGGTGGTGCCCAGCCCAGTATTAACATCTTTCATGACTGCTTCCGATCAAATAAAGAAGATCAGAAGTGGCAATCAGGATAGTAGAGAGTGAGGATATATGGTACGAATTTATATCAGAATTTGGTCGTACTCGTTTTGTTCAATAACAAGGTTTGTTGGCACGCGCACGTGCTCACCTCACCTTTCATCTACGCTGAAAGCGCTTTTCCTTGATGGAAGAACGGTAGGAGATGGTCGGCTTTCTGCTGCTTTTCTACTTCCACCAGACCCGATTCCACCACACCGGATTCGCGTCACGTGACCTACAACTATCCATTTTCTCCACTCTCTCGTGACTGTCTGATGGACCAAAGCTGAAATTGACTTCCCAGCTAACCATCCCAATATTTCAGGGGTACAAATCCAATTATCTTCTCCTGTTTGGTGGTTGTGGGCCCTTTCGAGAATCTAATTTGATAAAATCGATTTGATACACATTTTTCGGAATTTTTCGATTAATCAATCATGTTAAAAAGTCATATATCTATTCGATCCCACCGAGTAAGTAACACAACACATTTTACAAAAAGACTAACGTGTGGTAAATATTAATGTTGAAAAAGTATATTGAAACATGTGAAAAGAATATAGGAATTTATAAAAATGTATTGAAAAGTTTAAAATAATGCCCATTAAGTATACATTGGCAAGACCCCACATTTTATTATAGTAGGATAAATAGGCTTCGATTGACTGTCCCAATGTATTCTTTTTTGAGATAAATATGTTTCGCAATGATTTCCCTATTGTTTAATTTGTTCTCGAAACACATTTATCTCGAGAAAGTGGATTTAGAAAATATTGCAATACTAGATGAAAATCCATTTTTCTAAAGATAAAGGTGCTTCGTGAACACATTTAATGACATTCGATTAACATGAATTTTGGCATGACTAATATTCTCGAAGAAGTCTAAAATATCGATGGTCCGAATCATCAAAATTGTCGGGAAAAGCCCAGAAGAACAAGGACTAGAGAAGATCCTGAACCTTTTTTTTATTCACAGTACTATGTTATCCTGAACCTTTTCACTGACTACTTGTCATTCACAGTACTATGTTATCCTGATACTCCCTCCTTTCCCCGTTTCCCTTTTAAGATTTCAACTAAATAAGGGAACACAATCATTGCACTTTTAAAAATATATATTTTTCTCATTTTGCCCTTCAATCATTATTGTCTCTTTACTACTCCCTCTGTCCCTTTTTAAATGTGTGCTTTGGGAAACGTGTATTTTTTAGGATGTAAAAAAATGTATTTCTACTCAAAAATTTTGAAATTTTTTTGCACCAAATTAAAGTACTCTTTGAGCACTTTAATTTGGTGTAAAGAAAGACATAAAATTGTATAGAAAAATACATTTTTTACGGGTTTGAAAATGCACGTATTCCCAATGTACACATTTAAAAAGGGACGGAGGGAGTATTAATTAAAACATGGAATCGTTCAAGAGAAAAGTGTTAACTGATACTATAAAATGAAGACGGGTGAAGTATTTCATCTCATCCGCGGGAGAATGCCCACGTGATTTATTGAAAACAACGGTTTTGGAGTCGCCACCCGGGTTTGAGGACCGAACCCGAGAAACCGGTTAAAAGTGACCCTTTTGCCCAGTGGTTTAAAAAATGATTTTACCGGTCAAGCGAAAACCATGACATTCTCGAGTTCGGGGTTTGGTTACGAGAGGGGAAGGGTTTTAAGGCACCTCTCTCGCCCGGTTCGTGAATTGGTCTCTACTCAATGACTTGTGGGTTTTTAGAAAACGTTAGAAACTTGACTTAGTACACGTATAGGGAATATGGGAATGGGAAGCATGTAAACAAGATAGAACATGATAAATTAAGAAAGCTACGGTGGATACTTGTGCTCGTGTATTTACATGGTGGTGATGATGATGGAATGCAAATCATGGACCAATAAGCATGCAAATAACCAACAAACATGAATCTTGACAGAGCAACTCAAGTGACCAAATGAATTAAACAGAAACCAGAAACCAATCTGCCTTCTGCACTGGGCTTGAGTGCTCAAAGGGGTCTTGAGCGCTCAACCCCATCTTAACCCAGCTATCATTTTTTTTATTCCAGTTTGTGAAGAACTTGACCACAACCTCTCACAACTTATGAAGATTAATTTTGATGATGGTTTGAAGTGATTTGAGGTTATGCATTCATAAACATTAACTTTGAACTAAACATGGTCAAGAAACATGCTCATGGAACCTTTCTTTTGGAAATGATCTTGATGGATGAGAATATGGGTTGAGAGTGGGGCAATGGAACAACGTTAATTGGTTTTTTGGTTTCTTCGTTTTGTCTTTATTCAAAAAAAAATTTGCATTTATTAGTTTTGCGTCCATTTTTTGTGGTTTATTTGTTCCTTTCGACGAGACAAATCTAACAAGTATGAAATTATAGTGAAAATTAATTAGTTTTTGAATAAAGCCAAAATTAAACCAATAAACCACGTATTTTTGGCTTTATTAAAAAAAAATTAGTTTTGACTATAATTTTATACTCTTTAGATTCGTCTCGTCGAAAGGAACCAATAAACCACAAAAATTTGATGCAAAAGTAACATTTGCGAAAAAAATTTGAACAAAGACAACGAATAAACCAAAAAACCGGTTTAAGTATTTTTGCCAAAGGAGTAAGGAAGAATCAAAGAACTGATAGGAGACAGCTTGAGCGCTCAGGGGGGTTGTAGACACCCCAATTTGAAAACTTCGGACATCTTTACAAGTCCCGATGACGAAAAGAAACGTCCGAATGAGGTTTTGAAGCAAAAATCTTGGCAAAGAACGAAGTCAAACTTGGTCAACTCTACCATACGGCACAATCCCCAGTCACGTACAGCAAAATAAAAACCCAGATCTAAAGTTGTACTAGACGGCACAGTTGACCACAGTCAACTGTACCGCGCGATACTACCGAAGTACCGCGCGTGACTGTCGGTAATCATTTCGGTCTGCAACACGTTACCAGCAGCTCCTTTTGTTGACTAAGCTCCTCATGCACACTGCTTGGTCACCAAGGCACGCAAGAGATGGAGTGTAGCCTACAAACTTGGAGTAAAACCTTGGGTCAACTCGTACGGGTGGATCGGCTCACCCTCTATAAATACCCAGACCATTCTTGACAGCAAGAGAACGGCCACTCCATCAAAGAACCCTCCCCAAAGCTCTGCTATAGCCTTTCCAGTAGATACCTAGTCCAAACTCCTCCTAAAAAAACCCGAATCACGTCCGAAAACCTTCGTCAATCACTCCTTTCACCACCCTCATTCGTACCCATTGCTTAAAACCTCCATTTCCCAGTTCTACTAGGTCCCTTTAATACCCACAACACCAAGTTTCAGGTTCTAGTTCAAGTACTTGCTTCAAAACTTCACTCCCGAAGGTAAAATCCTCTGTTTCGCCACCGAAGTCAGTTACTTTGATATTATGAGGGTAAGGCCAAGTTCAAGGATGTTCCTTATACCTCTTTTGACCTTGGTGTACCAACAATGCTCAACAAAAACCAGCCACAAGAATATGAAATTTTTACAGTAGTGTTGTACGGTACTTTCATAGTGCTGCGCGGCACTTCTGTTTAAACCAAGTATTTTGGAGCCTTGTTTCTCTCGGTCAATCAATGCCGTAGGGTGGTGAGGTATCTTCTGGCACATTTCCAGTCAAAAACATGATTTTCAAGTCTTGGTACATAGCTCTTCTCTCATGAGAAATCAAAATTTTCATTCCAAAATGTCAAGTTTTACAGAGCTATGTACTAGGAATGCTTAACACTCCTTTTACTGTCCAAAACCAAGCTTTTTTCACTGTTCAATATAGTTCAGTGCCATACGGTACTATGTTTTTCACTAAACGGTACTATCACAGTACCGCACGGTACTGTGTTGCAAATTCAAAAATTTCAAAAAACCAGTTTTACTACCTGGACAGTGGGAAAAGGTCAAGGCATTCTGTTTTAAGTGTTTTCTTGCATCATTCGTACGTGTTTATTGCTTATTTGTTCATTATTATCATTAATTGTTTACTGTTATTTCTGTTATTATCAACTGTTTATTTGAATAAAGTTTGGCAGTAAAGTGTTTTTCAAAAATCCCAAAATATTTAGCAGAGACCGATTTTATCGAGCACGTGGGGTGCATTTTTCGAACAAAACCTTCCCCGTGGGTAACCTGGTTTTCCGAACCCAAATCTCTAATTTTTCGCAGACTAAACCCTTTTTCAGTGGCAAAAGAGTCATATTATATTTCCAAACGGTTCCTCGGGTACCTAACATTTTCCAAAAATTAAACCCCGGGTGGCGACTTTAAATTTACTTTTTCCCTAAGTTCGCCCCTTTTTCAAAACAAAAAGCGTGGGCCGATTTCCAACGTCCACAAAATGGCGACTCCGCTGGGGATCGATATTTTTTAAATTAGTCTTTATTTTGACATTTTACACTTGTAAAACGACCCTTGAATGTTTGACACAAAATACATGCTTCGCGCTGTCAAAGAAAGGAATGATGTCAGGGTGAGAGCCCGATCAATCCGGACTGGAGCTTTCCCGGTTGTTTGCCTGGGTAAAATTTCAAGGTTTTGATTAATTTAAAAAGCGAGCCAAACTTGAAAGATATTTTGGGATTTTTGAAAATAATTTTACTGTCGAACTTTTTGCATTGCACGTGCATCGATGTTGGATAAGCCCCGCCGCTGCGTCCTGGTTACCCTACCCAGCTTGCTGGTGTTAGGACATCTCAGGATTCTCGGCAACCTTGGACGATGATGAGTTAGCCTGCCGTTATTACCCTTGCCACGTCAGTATTCTGTGCAAAGGGGAGGCAAATATTGGCTCTAGTCTGGGGAACCCTCTAAACCAAAACCGGCCTTTGCATATAGATAGCCGTAGAACCCTCCAACCTGCGACAGGGCCCACAGGGTAGGATTATATGATATATCCTGCTACTTGTTTACTGCTTTCCTATATCCTGCTGTCATGCTACCTGTTTACCGTTTTTGCACATACCATGCTACTTGTTTACCACTTTTGTATATGTTGCTATCATTTTGCATGCACACACTTTAGCATAAATCTTTTGGTTAGTCAGACCTTGAATTGTCACCATTAGCATAAATCTTTTGGTAATGGTGCTCTTACTCGGTCGTTGGTGGCCGTTTTGTGTGGGTTGTTGTCGTTGCACCGGCGGCGGTGGTTCTCCTTGATGTAGGGTTTTAATTCTTTCATTTCTGCGCATTGTGACGCTTTGGGTCTGGGCTTCGGCCCATTAGGTGTGGGTTTCGGCCCTTTGGGTGCTTTGGTTGGCTTCTTGCCAATCGTGGTTTGGGTCTCAGATTTGGCATTGTTGTTTTGTTGTATCCTTGCCCCTATTAATCATTGTATTTCCAGTGATTAATGAAATTTTTGCCTTTCAAAAAAAAAAACTCAATTAGGTCTTACAACTTGAGTTTGAAAAAGAAACTAAGAGAATGCAGGAAGAAAACCAGGAGAATGTGGCAGATGTAACTATCCTTCATTCTCTAAAATGCCATTTCATGTAATTTACCCCAACCAGGAGAATGAAGGAGAATGTGGCGGATGGATCTTATGGCTCTAATACCATTTCATGTAATTTACCCAAAAAAATGTTACAAAAGTGTATCGCCAGAAAACTTTATGAAACATAATCCTAACATGCATTTATATAGGTTACAAGACTTGTTGACTAAAAAACCTAAACAACTTAGGAAAACATGCATATCAAGAAAATATGAGTAAGCCTAGTTTAAACAGAAAGTACAATAATAAAACTTAGAAAACAAACATAATATTTTATTCTTACAATTTTAATTAACAAACATAATTTTTAGGGAGTTTCAATTCGAATCTGATTATTTCTTTAGAAATAGTTTTCCACTTTTTTTGGGATTTGACAAATGGCATTTTAGAGAGGGGATCCATCCCATTTTCAAATAATACCTCAAGTTCTAAGAAATTGTCGAGTCTCCAAAACAAAAACCTAAAAATGCTGCATGTTTGTAAAGGACAAACTTTTTCCCTTGAGTCGTTGATATCTATGAGATCTTGTAATTTGATAAAAAAATAAATAAATACATTCTTTTTAATTTCTCGTTTTAAGAATTGGACAACTGTCTTATAAGTTCAGGGTTTACCAATTTTTACTTTGATCTGATCGCTGGAATCTTTTGATTACAAAACACCAAGAGAGTGGTCGAAACAGTATGAACTCGTGAGGAAAAGAGGAGAAAAACAGGGTCAATGGCGTGGTGCATAGAATCAAAAGTAATAAAACCTCTTATTAAACTCTATGTTTTTTAATTATACTACTTTCATAGGAAGGAACTAATAATTCATAAAAATTAAAACACAAAATTAACAAAAATACGTATAGAACAGAATTTTTTTAAAAAATAAATCAATAATAAAATCTTCCATGATGATCAGGTGGTCAGAGCTGATGGAGCAGCATAAACCGTTTGTAATAATATAACTTACAATAAATAATACACTAACATCCTATTGGCAGAAAACAAAGTCTCCTCATGCGCGCTAGTCCTTTATAGGACTGCAAAAGAACCAAGTTGTTTACATATGAACAGTTCTATACATGGCTCATTATGGGCTGATGCTCTGTTTGATAAGCTGAAAACTGAAAACTGAAAATTAAGTACTGAAAACTGAATGCTGAATTTCTTAAGTTGATAAGCTGTTTGATATGTACTGAATTTTAAGCACGGAATTAGATAAGCTGTTTGATATGTAAAAAGAGCTGAAGTCTTAAATTCACTCATTTTCCAACTTTGCCCTTCATACAATGATGTTGTAACGCTAAAACCAAATCAATTAAATAAAAAAAATGTGCAATTATGAAAATTATAACAATGTACACAAAATATCGACAACATGATCAACGATTATATTAAATATGGTTGATTACTGAAAGTTTGTCAAATGTTAAAGTAGCAAAATTACTTTTGACACTCGAGATTAATTTATATTTGTTTAATTACACTGCAATTTACTCATGTAAGTTTTGTATAAAAATCTAGTCGGGTCGATCCTCCTCCCGCTTCTAAACTATCCACATGTTGTTGAGCATTGCTCTACCACAATGTGGTTAATTTGTACATACCTGTCTGTGCTAAAAAAAACTAGTGAATGGGTATGTGAATAACATTGCTCTACCCTACGAGTAAATAGCTTTAGATCTATTTTGTACATACATGTATATGTTAGTAATAAAGATATATGCATATATATTTTTCTGTGCATCTATTGGTCCACACAAAATGCATATCGCGTTGTGTGGAACCTATTTCAGAATTTCACACAACTGATCGGAGCAGCTCAACTTATTCAAAATATGTTTTTAAGGATTCCTGTAAAAATTCAGTTTAGTCGGATATCGGTAAGAGCTTGATCAATTCTTCACTCAATTTTATGAATTTTCCTGTCAGAAAATTGAGTAAAAAATTGATCAAGCCTCTACCGATATCCGATTGAGCTAATTTTTTACATGAATTCTTAAAAAAATAATTTAAACAAGTTGAGCAACTTTGATCATTTGTGTTGATCCCTGAGATGAACACGATATGCATTTAGTGTACACCAAATGGTGTACCTATAGTTTTACTCGCAAATATTAAAGACCAACACCTCAAGCATTCATGATAGGAAAAAAAAGAAAGGCAAATGTTATTGCCAAAACCGTTTTTGATTGTGCCAAAACTTCAATGCATAAAATACTTATACTTATATGCAATATACATGCATTTTATGCATTGAAGTTTTGACACAATCAAAAGCGATTTTGGCATTATCACTGCCCAAAAGAAAAGGCTCATTGTTTCCTGACCAATAAGACTCATTGTTTCCTTACCTTTTCAGTGGAGAAAGGAGCGGCTGTTGTGATGGGCATCCTCGTTAGAAGCAACAAAAAAACCTCGTGCCGCTGTGCGCATTCAGCGATAAGTCATTAAGTAGGCGGGTAGCTACTAGCTACTGAAAATTTTGCTCTTTGCTTTCACGGAAGGCTTCGCATTCCGAACGCCTTTTTTTAAAGAAAATCTTCTTTACGGCCCATCCTAAAAAAAGGGTTTACGGAAGCCTAAAAGGGGGCCCACCGGCACCTCATCACAATGATCCGAGCCGGTCATCTTGTAGGGTTCGCAAAGTAATGTATATATGCAAAAAATCAGCTTGACCCGGCATCGATAGGTGTGTCAAAAATTAAATTTTGGTGCAAAAAAACAAGGGCCTGGATCATTTCAGAAGTTTATCATTGTGATGAGGTGCCGGTGGAGCCCCCAAATGGGGCTTCCGTAAACCCCTTTTTAAGGACCCTCCTTAAAATAGACAACCTCCCTTCCTTATGTTATTGGACTAACTTATTACTCCTACTTAACGTATTCCATTTTTGGGCGTTTGATTGGTGGATTTGATTTTTGGTGAATTTGTAATGAGGGCGGATTTAATGGTGGATTTGTAATGAGGGTGAGTCCACCTCCTGAGAAGGGTGCATTTGTAATGAGGTGTTTAGATGGTTTTTTGAGAAGGGAGATTTGGAGAGTGGATAAGAGGGCAAATGACTGATTAGTCCCCACTTGGGTAATTTAATTTTGAATTTGATTTATTCTCCATTCGTTATAATAAATTAATAGATACTCCCTCCGTCCCTTTTTAAGTGTGTTGCCTCGTAATTCCAACTTATTTTCTCTCACATCAACTTTAACAACTTTTACATCTACTTACCCTTATTAATATAATAATACCCACTAACTTTTCAAAAAGGAATCTACTTTTAAGGGCAAAATAGGAAATGTACCCACTAACTTTTCAAAACATGCACTTATTAAGGGACAGTCCAACATGAAAATGTCTACACTATAAAAGGGACAGAGGGAGTACCATTAATATTGGGATAAAATAAATTCATTGTAAGTTCCACTCTTTAACTATATTATTTATTAAAAATACATTATTACTGGAAAAAAATTGTAAAAAGTAATTGAAAAGATAAGATTTAAAAAAAAAAATACTACTCCACAATCACATACTTGAAGGAAAACAAATGAGTAGATTTCACTTAATTTTCCTATGTTGTATCCCAGCCATTGAATAAACCCATTAGAGCATCTCCACCCTTTACCCAGATTTTTACCTAAATTTGAGTAAAAATTTGAGTGAAAATTTGATTTGGTATGGATCAGTCCAATGAGCAAAATCAAATCTAGGCATAAATTTGAGTAAAAGCTTCATTAATGGCATTGCTGTAAATTTAAGGGGGAGAAAATGGCCTTCAAAATTTGAGTAAAAATTTGGTTCTCACCAAATTTGGTGAAGAATCTGAGTAAAACCTAATTTGGTGAAGGATTTGGTGGAGGAGTGGAGTGGAGTTGTTGGTGGTTTTTACTCAAATTTGAGTTTGGTGAAAGATTTGATGAAGGAGTGGAGATGCTCTTACAAACCCATCCTGATCGATCCTATTTTTTATTCCCAAGTTTTACAAACTCATTACCCACACTACTCCTCCTCCTCTCTCTCTCTCTCTCTCTCTTTCTCTCTCTTTCTCTCTCTTTCCTCTCTCTCTCTCTCTAAACCCATCTCCTCTGAATCATCTCATCCTGGTCGATCCTACCCAAGTTCGCCTGCGGCGACCACGATATTGTTGAAGACCTCCTCAATTTCCCCAACCCAATGACGATGCTGTGATGTTGGACCTTTAACAACGTCACACCACAACATATACAGCAGGCCCGTCTTCTTCCTCCTCCCACTCTCTTCACTCGTCTCCACCGGTGAAGAAATTTTACTTGGTTTTGTGTGATGTTGTAAAAGAATCCACAAGTTTTAGGAAATAATTTTTGGTAATTCGTTTAATTTTACTGATTACCCTATGTTTGTTGATTAATTTGAAAAATTATCCATGAAATTATTTGGGTTTTGCTGTTGCTGGGAAACACATGAAAAAGCGGGTGGATGTGAAGGGTGTAGACACCCCAATTTTGATCTTCGTGCCCATTTGAAATCCCCAATGATTATAGAGATCAAAATGTGCCTCGGAAGCTTTGAAATAATGCTCTTTGTACTTGAAACCCAAGGAAAATGTCTTGAACACAAACCTTATCCTACACCATCTTCTAGTACATTAAAACCCCTCTTTTTTGATGTATAATATGTCTCAATCCGTTTTGAAATAAGGGAGATATGAGGATTTTACCAAAACGACTCTTTTTCCGACCACCTGAGGGTAAAATTATCACAACTTCTGATGTACAAATTATTTTGTTTCCAAACTACTTGGGTTAGAAAGTAGACTTAACAAGCTTTCCAACGGTACCAACCACGCGCAAAACGGAGTTCGGTAGCACCCGGGACGGCCCTTCGAAGTTTGGCTTGTTAACAGTGCCGCGCGGGACACACAATTGCACCGCATGGTGCACTTTTGAAAAATTCAGAATTTTTTCCACTTCCACCGTATGACACACATAGTTGCACCGCACGGTGCAATTTTGAACACCGTAAGGTGCCTGATGAGCCCCTAATATTGTACATATCCGGGCTCATCTAGCTCATTTAGATCACACATGCACGCGCTTTAGCGCCTTTATATGATTGATGTTGTGCAAGGTGCATTTTGTAGGTTTCAGGTACATT
>JAXBDA010001520.1:3141-53654 GCA_036023075.1 Gaultheria prostrata
AATGACAATTTTTTTTTAGCATACCGCTACCTATCTTTTCAAGCATGATATCACGTTATTTGCAAGATCTGCTCTGATTTTGATCAGGGACCCACGTGACCATATAACCAATGTTTGTTAGTTTTCAGTGCAATAAATCATGAAATTGACATGCATGCTTTTCAGCTATTATTTTTCCCTTCTTTTTTGGCGGCATAATTGGATGCCCTACCCCCCGGGCAGTGGGGCACCAACCCATTATCAGTTAGCCGGTGTGGACGTGTAAAGTAGGTGTGATCGTAGAATTATTCTAGCCGGCCTTATCCGCCATAGCTTACTTGGATCTTAAGTCTCGTAACTTAATGTGAAGAAATATAAACGATACGGGAATAAGAGTGTAAAAACACTTTTTGAAAGAATTTTAAATTTCTAAATTTCTGATACCGAAGATTAAGAACGGGAATGTAGAAAGATAATTGTGAGCAGGAGCATGGTGTCTGACCGGATAATTATATGATCTAGCTTGTATATACCGTGTTTAAGTTGTCATATTATATACCAATATATCGAAGCGATACGCATTATTTTCAACATTATTTTGCATTTCATATGCTGTGAGATTACTTGTTCAGCAGATATTTGATTGCTTAAGTAATCTTTTCCTTGAAACATCTTTCTTGTTACCCATACAGTTGTATAATTAGATGTCATACCTAAGCTAGCAAGCCATCCGGTTAATTGGTGGGTTTTCTCCTCACACAAATGACCAGTGTTGATTCTTTGGGTCAAGTTATAAGAGCGTAATTTCTTATAACTCTCATATCTTTGACCAATCAGGGAGGAGATTTGTATAAGGTATACGCAAGTTGGTCCGGACATTCTTGACAGTCGAACCGAAAAAGATAAATACCTAAGCTAGCCAATTAGACGGACCACCGAAAGCAAATACGTTTGGTATAAGTGTAGATACAAAACGATACGTAGTCACACCCACATTATTTGTGCTGGCCTTTATAAAGCATAAACTATAACGACAAAAGTGGGGGTTTCTTTTTCATGACTGGTGGCTGTTTTTAGTCTGGACTTAGTGGCTGGTTACTTTGGTTATGATAAGATTCTTATCTTAGCCTGATGAGCCTTATTATTATCGTATCTTTTCATGGTGGGTAGGTTTTCACTTTACAAAAGCACGCGCAAGATGGTCCGGACATTCGATTATTAAAAAAAAAAAAGAGTTGTACAGAGAAAAGTTTTGGCAAATGAGTCGGAAGACTAGAAAACGTAAGGCGACTCCGCTAGAATTTAGCATGTCATATATCTCTCCGATGCTTAAGTCAGTGACCGAAAGATTTGGAATATATGAGTGAGCATAAAAATTGTGTGCGTTTGATTGAGGGGTTGAGTCCTTTTCATAGGTTCTTTTTGGTACAAGATGGTCATTTTGGGATACAATACAAAATTACAAATCCTTATCAAGATAGCATTTCTGACTTGGACCGTCCTTTACCTGTTACGTCTCTTGATCTCCCGTCATTAATTGAAAATCTTTTAGAATATTTTTTTGGGGCAATTGGACTGGTTCTGGCGAAAAATTTGTATTTGATAATTTTGCATCGATTTTTTTTGAATTATTAGTTCATCTAGACGATAGGAATTTAAAGAGTACAAAATTAATAACTGAACTAAAATTTTTGTAAATAAAGACAAAAATAACTAATAATCCATAAAAATTTGAATTATTTTAGTCTTTTGATAATTTTTTTATATTTTGATAATAATTTTTGAATTTTTATCAAGACAAACCAACAGTTCATAAGAAAACGAAGCAAAATTAACAAATACAAATTTGTTTTGAATAAAGACAAAATAATACGTAATTCATTTGGATTATTTTTACTGAAGGACCCCCACAGACAGTCTACGGCATGTGCATATATAAAATCCAGCCCACATCATATAACATTTGTCTATATTATCAACCACAAAATATATGCATTTTATTTCATATCCCGCTTTTGTTTTACACCGGAGATCTTATGATGTTAAAAACATAATAAGTTAGGAAATCAGAAAAGGCCGATCGTTGCTCTATCAACTTGGACTCGCGACCCCATCTCTGGACCCAAAATCAAATAGATAAGTCATTGGGCTAAACCGATACAAACATGTCATAAGTATGTGATCTGGAAAATAACCGGCATCCTAATTGGATTTCTAACGTTGGCAGATATTATTAAAAATTATACTATCTGCAGGGAATCAGGTTTAGTATAATTAAATGTTTTCTTTTGCTTCCACAAATTAAACCCCCTAATTAATTCCCCTGCCCATTCTTTATGCATAAAGGAATCAATTGCATAATAGGTAATTGTCCATTAGATGTCGTTCCCCTTGATTTTATTTGTGTGATTTATTGTACTTTTTGGATTTTATTTTTATTCGAGTTTCAGTCATAATTTTGCACTTTTCTGATTCCTTTCATAACGAGTTACCGAATCTAAAAAGTTTGACGCAGTACTAGTAAATACAAAGAAAATTTAAATAAAGACAAAATCAAAAAGTGCAATAAATCACACAAATAAATTACGGAGAATGGATCACGATAACAAAACTACTAGCATCAACTGACATAATCTTTTATTTTTTTCATGGTAGTGGATACATATTCGTGTTTTTTGTGTTTCAAAGGCACTTTAAAAAAATTCTGCATCTGCAACACTTTAGACTAAAAAAGCAATTTATGCACTTTAGTTTCATCTCAAATCTTTTCTTGCTCCTTTTAAAAAAGGAATTGGTTTGTATTCTCAATTTGAACCATAGCCTCTCTGGCCACTGGCGGCTCTACTTGTATTCTAGTGTTCACTTGAGCACCCTCAAATGAAAAATAACCCAGGAACAAATATAATATTGGAAAATTGACTGGGGCTAGCACAGTTGAACATCACTCTTACATCTCACTAGGAGGTTAGGAGTTCGAATCTTTCCACCTAGGTCTGGATGTTATTCCCCTTGTATTTATTGGGTTATTTCTCCTGGCTGGACCTATTATAATGATTGTGGACTTTATTTTCATTTTGTTGTGTATTTCTCCCCTCAATGGGGCTTTAGTCGGATTGAGCTTACTGTGATTGTGGACTTTGTTTCTAGTTTGATGCAATTCATACCAGTATTCTCTTACCGTTTGACGAATACATATATGATATGGGGAGTTCAGTAGTAGTTTTGTACGTACACTTTTTACTCTAATCAAAATTTTTGGCATAGTTTCTTCTTCTCCAGGAGAGAATGTATTTCTACACTTTTGGATAAAAAAAAATAAAAATACGGAGTATTAAAAAAAAAACAATCTTGCACGGAATCTTTAGGCAAAGAAAAAGGATGTGAATGATTTTAATAGGTACTTGGGGGCTAAGAGATTAGGTAAAGCACCCTTTTATTTTACTTAAAGTGGAGGAATAAGATAAGATACAAATGTATGCCACTTTGCAATATTTCTTTCCGCTAGTAACTATTTTTTTCAAAAGATACTTGACAGAAAGCCATGGTTAGTGGATAACCAATAAGAGTGCATTACTTCCTCTTTCTTTTCGTGGTCAATAAGTGCATCTGTTTATGAATTGTATTTCTCCCTTCGTCCCATATTTGTTGTTCACTTCCACTATTCACGATACTTTAAAATATTATTTATATTTTGAGGTGTATAATGTTATACTCCATATATCAAATAAGGCTATGTTACTTCGTATAATCTTAAAATTTTATTTAAAAGAAATAATTAAGATATATAACACGAAATAATGTAACTTGAGAAATATAAGTAATTTAGAAATAACATACATGCACGTAAATTGATAAGAAATTTAGGACAGAGGGAATACTTTGGACAATGAGTAAGGTCCACAACTGAAGTTTCATTTTTTTGAATAAAATACCCTTGAAGAAAGGTCTGTTTTATTTTCATTTATAATACAACTTAATGAGCTTATGTGATGGGTAAAACAAATCAAGCCAAACCGAGCTGAGCCGTATGTCTCAATTAATTAGGGTCAACTACATGAATCATTTTTTTTATTGAACTCTGTCAATGGATACTTATTCATTTAGGTTCAATAAACTCATATATTTGCGCATTACAGCATGCAATATCAATTGTGGTCTTCTCCTCCCCATAGCGTTACTACCTAAAACTATTTTATCAACTCTCTTTACTACTATCTACAAGTCTACGGTAGATATGTCTGAACCATCTTATTATATTTTCTCTCAAGTTCTCTTCTATAGCAACAACACCTATCATCTCACAAACCATTTTTAGTTCTAATACTGTCTCTTCTAGTCTTGTCACACATTCATCTCAACATCCTCATTTCAGCTACACTAATCTTGTTCACTTGTTGTTTCTTGATAGATTAGTATTCTGTTCCGTAAAGCATCAGTGATCTTATGGTCATTATATTTCCTTTCAATTTTGTGGGTATCTTTTTATCACATAGTACACTAGTAGAGTTTCTCCACTAGAGTCACTGAATTTGGAGCCAATGGGTAACATTATCTGCATTCTCTCCATTATTACTAATTATCGATGCTAAATATCGAAAATGATTATTTTTTGGTATCTCCTGATCTTGAATTCTCTCACTCTTTCTAGATGAACACTTCAGTTACAACTAAACTTACACTTCATATACTCAGTTTTACTCTTAAGCCTTTCAATTCTAATGCTTCTCTTCAAATTTTTAATTTAGAAATAAAACCAGTTGGCATGGAATCTTCCATCTCACTTGAAGGTCAAGAGTTCGAATCTCCCTACAAGCGCGTGTGTCTTACTCCCCTTGTATTTGCTGGATTAATTCTCTGAACTTTGTTTCCAGTTTGTTTGGTTGTTTCTCCCCTCAATGGGGCTATTAGTTGACTTGAACTTGTAGTGATTGTAGACTTTTGTTTCCAGTTTAACGTAATTCATACTTGTGACAGAAAAAAAAAATTAACACCTCTTACAGTTTCTATCTACCTGAACAATATTAGCAGCAAACAACATACACCATGTGTACATATCATACATATTTGATGCCGGAAATGATAGCGTTCATATTTTTGTGTCTTGTGCAGTTAAGGCGCTGAATCAAGCCAGACTAGAAGCAAACGTTAGGGTGTACGGAGGCGCCAATCACCAGAAAAAATGGCCGAGCCCATATGCAATTGTATGTGGTGTACTTCTCTTGCTATCTTTTCTAAAATTCATTTACCGCCCTTTTCAATGGGTAGCTCTCGGATCCGTTGCTGTTGGAATCGGCCCAATTTTTCTAAGAGCACTCGGTTCAATCCGGAATGGGTCAATTGATTCCAATTGTCTAGTCCTAGTCGCAGGTATGCTCCGTTGCCTACTTGTATTTGATTTCTTGATGAAACATTGAAACTAGACGAGGAGCGCCAGTTCTGAGTTTTTTGAGACCTGATGTAGACTTTTTTGAATTAGGCCCTCGGTTTAATTCAAGTTGAAAAAATACTTTAAAGAAAACACTACTAGTCAAAACCATATAACAAAAAGCTAGATAATCATTTCATCAAATTGAAATGCATTACTTTAACATCATTCTTCTTATGTTTTTTTCGGGCAATAGTAGTAATTAAACTCTCATAAGTTCATAATCAACTTTCGACACCATTATTTTGGGCATTTTACTTTGGACTTCCATTTAAAATGGGCCCTAAGTTTTATGGGACATTTTCCCTTCTATTACACATGTAAATACATAATACAAGGTCATACATATTTGGGAGCCCAAAAAATAGGAAAAATTTGAAGGTCCGATGCGGCAGCATCCTCGACAAATCCCCAAAGCCAGCCCTGTATACAAGTCTATGAGATACTAGTTAGACCATAGCTTTTAAAAAATATAGCGACCGAAATTTCAACCGACGTTTAGCTGGTTTTGAGAATGCAAGCAGATTGATAGTCCTAAAAACCATGTACTCTCCTGTGTTCGAAGAGGTTCAAACATCATTAATTACAACACTAGTGACTTTCGCCCAGGGGAAAAAAAATCTGGTTTTGAGCATTGCACAATCTAATTTAATATGCAAACTGTGCGAACAGTCATTGACAAGTGTTAGGATTGAGTCACACACGCACACGATACACGAGTATAAACAGTAAAGAAATCAACACAGAGATATACGTGTTCCCCAAAACCGGGTACGTCCACGGGAGCGAAGAGAGAATTTGTTTATTGATGATCTGAGTACATAGGGTTTTACAATAGAGAGTATATATACTCACGGGAGCGAAGAGAGGGTTTTACAATAGAGAATTCGTTCGGTCGCTTCGCTTCCCTCACTCCACTCCGCTCCGCTCGGCACTGGCCTTTTATGAGTATCTCTCATACACACCATATGAGCCACAAGTTCCAACAACAAGTAAATTTTCCCAATTAATGGAGTCCAATTTGGAACCCCATCTCATTTGGCGCATAAATATACTCACATGAAAGCGTTCTTATTGTTGCATAAACTGATTTATTCTCAAACTGGCTTAAAACTTGATTTATTATGTTTTACGAGGCAGATCATTCTCTCATAATACATCAACTCAAAAACTCAACTTAAATTAGTTCCTGACTTAATTTCAAACTCAAGGGTACTTGATGGCAAAGTACTTCATTGACTTCACGGACCTTTTAGGACCACCTATTTAAGATCGACAGACTTTGTATGTGACAGTAAGCGATATATGGAAGTTCATGACACTCATATAGCAATAGTAATACTAATGTACGTAAGAGCATCAGGAACGGAAGCAATATTCAAGTGTAGATTGAGCGAGAAAACTTTAACAAAATTTAAAATGTATGAAAAGCAACATCGATTAGTACAATATAAATTCCAAAAATTAATTTTTGCTTGGTGAAGCCCTTGGTATAGTGTATATTTGCTAGCTTTCAAATATCATCAATATCGAAAGATCTATAAGACTATAACCATCCCTAGGATCTAAAGTAGAGTTAAGAACACGTAATTCTATTAGGTCCTCCTTAAAATTATTATCCAATTCTTGCAGTTGATTATCATATGTTACCAGGACAGAGGGGGGAGGGGGTGCGCAGCGTGCTGTGCGGCACTTGGCGCCGCCGCGCCGGTGTCGGTCCGATGATCGGAGACGTCCACCGCGTAGACCTCGTCGAGTACTATAAGTGCACCAAAAATGAACTTGATCAGACATCGATAAGTATGTGATCCGAGCATATATAACTTGAAAAAAATTGGACTATTAAACCCATTTTTTTTCAAGTTATTTGTGTTCCGATTACGCACTTAACGATATCCGATCAAGTAGATTTTTGGTAGACTTATAGTACTCGACGAGCTCTACGCAATGGACGTCTCCGATCATCGGACCGACACCGGCGCGGAGGCACCGAGTGCCGCACAGCACGCTGCGCAGCACCCACTCTCTGTCCATGTTACCACAAAAATATCAACTCGAAAATGATTCTTTGGTTGCATTTGAGCGAAGTGAACATTGTCAAAACAGTAGCAAGAGAGAGCCGAGAGACCATAAACCCAGAGCAAAAAAATTGATTTCTTGTTCACGTGCAAAGGTGGATATTAAAAAGGGGTATTTGCACTTACACCCCTGTACTTTGATCGATTTGCAGAGACACCCCCTCTACTATTTTTTTAGGCACTTACACACCTCCAATTAGTTTTTTCTATCAACTTGGACGGAAAAGAGAGAGGCGGGAAATTTCCCTCCAAAATGACTAATTTAATGCCACAAATGCCCTGGCAGCAATTTAGAAGGCTTATGGGAGATCCACTTCACAAAAAACAGAGCACTCTTCCCTCTCTATCTTCCACCTCTAATCCTCCCACCCTCAAACTATTTCTATTTCGTATCCTATCAAAAACCCATCTGGCTTCCTCAACTTTACCCCATTTCGCATACATATCAACCAATGAATGGCTTAGAACAAGATCGTCCGTAAATTTATCAAACTTCACAGCTCGGGCATGGATTTGCAGATGGCTGACAAGCTTGCACACGCACTAACCACATTTGGCATACATATCGATAAGAGCAGACCCCATATAAACATCCAATGAGTACCGAGATTTCATCATCGAAGTGTGAATTTGGGTACCCATTTTTTGATCTGCTAACCCTGCACAAGCAATGAGCGCACTCCTGAACGAGTATTCATTAAGCACAAAGTTCTCTTTATGCATTTGAACAAAATACTCGATCGATTCTTCAAAGCGATCATGCTGAGCCAAACCCGACACCATGGAGTTCCACGAACACTGGTTAGGTTCAGGCATCGACCCAAATAGCCTTGCTGCTTCATCAAGAAAATCCAACTTCAATAACGAGGTGATAAACAAGTTCCAAGTGAAGGCATTTCTCTCGGGCATTTTGTCGAACACCTTGCGCGTATCTTCCAAACAACCACATTTCCTATAAATGTCTATCAACCTATTCTGGATGTATATTTCTGAGGAGAATTAGGTCTTGATGATGTGAGCGTGGACTCGGCGAGTGTCTGACGCCGATTTGGAGTGGAGGCACAAGTCTAGTAGCTTCGAGAAGGGAGAAGAATTGAGGAATTGGGTCTTAATGGGCTTCATCGTTTGGGCCAGATCTCTCTGCTTTCCATGGCCTCTCGCCACCTCTCGGAGCCTCTTGTCATCTTCCCCTGATTGATACAGAGGTTGTGAGCTGGTATGGAAGGTGGTGGTCAACAAGACCATAGTATAATCACCAATCCAAAAGTGTGTTGGAAAAAAGTAAAACATCAAACCCAAAAATGTTTGGATTCTTGGTTGTTTGTGGGCTTGGGATTTGAGAAAAAAAAATTCAATTTGGTCGTGTTTTCTAATATGTGTGGAGTGAGCAACTATAGAGAGAGAAAGGGGTTTGCCAATATTCTAAGGGTTAGGGGTAATGAATGGGCTTTTAAGTCTTTTCATCTATTCCGTTAACGGCATCCACAATTTGCACTTTAGTCGAGAGTACAAGGGATGTAAGTGCCCACAAAAATAGTCCAGGGGGTGTCTCTGCAAATCGGTCAAAGTATAGGGGTGTAAGTGCAAATACCCCTATTAAAAATTGTTATCCACCTGCTAGCTAGGTAAGGGTAAAGGTTAAAAGTCTTGACTTGTTATCTCCTCTACTTCAATACTACTAGGAATATAACATTTTCCTATTAGACGGGGAACCTATACAGTCATAACAGTTTTGAATATAATTATGCGAAAATTTGAAACTTAGGTGGGGCGGTCCGGGCTCATCCACCCTTGGGTCCCTCCTGGAAGAGCATCGATCTCCAGCAATTTCTAGGCATTTTATCTAAGAAAAATGTCATTTTTTTACAATAGCTGGCCACTAGATTTATGAAACCCTCAACAACCTAGGCATTTGGGAAAATTAGACTTTGTAAACAGATCCAAAATTCCTAATTCTCCCACGAAGATGAAAATAACAGAGGGAGAAGGGGTAGTGTTGTTCACTTTTTTTTACAATGATGCGAAGCTGACGCCGACGAGGTAGAGCTATTCTCAAATAACGATCGTAGATGTTGGAGACGATTAACGATGGAAGATCATCATGGTCGAGTGCTTAGGCGCGCGCGCGCGCGCGCGAGAGAGAGAGATAGAGAGAAGGGGGAGGGGGGTGGTCGGGCGAGTTACTCGAGCGAAGGAAAAGTGTCGAGGTTGATGTTGAGGCTGCTGAATCTATCATTTAGGGTTTGGGCTAGCCAATTTAGCTAAAATTGATGTTTGTTTAGGCTATTGGAGATGCTCTAATAAAGGAGCATAATGAAGCTGTTAGAAATGAGGGGGCACCTTTTTATTTTTCAAATCAAAGTATTATAGCGTAAATTATTAACATGACACACATATGCATGTAGTTAGTAACATTAAGCATATCGTTCTAGATTTATCTTTATGCGTGTCGACGAAGTGTAGTCTTTGTAATTTCATAAATAGTTAATCCAATGAAATAAGAAATGGAGTTTTTTTTTCCCCTGAAAAAGTCAACATGCAGTTCATAAGGAACACCATCCGGCAACGATTACATCAATAGACAGGAATGTAATTAAAACCACTAAAAATTGAACTGAGCACGGCATAGTAAGGCTTTCAAGGGCCACCGGCTCGCAGACACACCTGCAGAAGCAAACCCGACACCTTCGGGACGGGATGATGAATCCTATCAACGGATAGCAGTAGAGAATCCCAACGGATACCCAGCCCAAACCGTTACACAATACATCATAGATGTAAACAAAAAACGAACCAATAGGAAATAAAACAGAAAAACCAGCTAAAATAAACCCAAAAAACATGCACTGAGTTGCGGCACTGATGCCACCCACTGAGTCGCACCACCGAGTCACCGAGTGTAGCTGAGTTCACAATCCAACCACTTCCTCCGGAAAAACCCAAGCTCCATGGCCGGCCGCCTGCGGAATGTGGAGATGGTGTCTGGCCGAACCAGATGGCAGGGATGGTGGAGGTGGGTAGAGATAGATGGAAGTGGAGGTGGATAGCGGTGGGAAGAGCTTGGATCTATAGAAAGGTGAAAATGGGTGGTGGGCATGTGAATCAGGCAGGGGTGGGGCGCATAGGCAGCAGCCCCACCCCCGAAACAGCAAGCCAAACAAAAAACGAGGTGGAGAAGAGGAAGAAAATCAAAGGAAAATGAAGGATTTACCTGGTTGAGGCAAACGAGGAGAGTAGAAACCCTAGGAAGAAGACCCGGCCTCTAGAGAGAGAGACGCCTTGAGCGCCCTCTATGAATGTTATGTAGATTGAATCAAATGGTGTTGAGTTTATTATTGCATTATTGCAAAATTGCAAATGTGTCTTGCTTGGAGGAATTACTTGCTTGGAGTGAGTAATTAATTCCTCCTATAATCAAATGTATGGCTTGACCGCGTTGAGTGGCATCCATGATTAATAGCATCGGGTGGCATCCGCTACCCCCCGATGGAGTAGACATCCTGGAACTATCCTAATACCTAACCTCGCAGGTCTCAGCCTGCAAGAGGGTTCTTTTCCCGTACGGCAACCACCTCCTCTTATTCCATCTTCGAATTGTCAATCGAAATTGGAAGTAGTTTCTTTTATAAAACATTATAATTTCTGAGACATGACTTGAACCTGATGTCTTACTGCAGTCACTGGATCAATTGCCCTAAAAGATTACTGGGAAGCTGCCACAATTGTGTTCTTATTCACAATTGCTCAGTGGCTCGAGGCTAGGGCCAGTCACAAGGTATATTACACCTTACTTCTTACCATATAGTAAATTAATTTCTGCAATTACCCGTCATCAACTAGGGATTTGCTGCTTTCTAACGTCTCAGCTTCAAAAAGTACTATCAATACCTATGGAGCCACTAGAGTTTTTCCCATTTGTTAACTTCAGAGTCGAGTTATGCTCAAGCTGGCCCGGAAACCTGATTATTTAGATGATCGAATAGCAAAAGGCTAATCACAGTGGCTGGAATTGTGGTCTGTCATTCCAACACAAACTTGACATTGTTCAATTGAAAACTCGACATTTAAAGAAATTGCTATCGTAATAGTTTCAAATGCTAGGGAGGACTCAAGCTCTGGGAGATTAACCTATACTATTAGCTCTTTTACTTGCACAACCTAGTGACTAAATTTAAAGCACATTTTTAGGCTACAGCAGTGATGTCCTCACTGATGAACATAGTCCCTCAAAAAGCTGTATTAGCTGAAAATGGACAAGAAGTTGCTGCGGATACAGTGAAGGTCAATACAATAATTGCTGTTAAAGCCGGTGAAACCATACCCATTGATGGAATTGTTGTGGAAGGGAGATGCGAGGTAGATGAGAAAACATTAACCGGTGAATCATTTCCCGTTGCAAAGCAGATTGATTCAACTGTTTTAGCTGGCACAATCAATCTGAACGGTAACAACTTCCCTCCCTTCACCACTCTGTTATACTTGCAAGCATAGATATCGGATAGCTCAATCACATTCCCCTTGACACAATAGGTTATGTTAGTGTTAAGACTACTGCTATAGCCGAAGATTGTGTGGTGGCTAGAATGACAAAGCTCGTCGAAGAAGCTCAAAACAGCAAATCCAAAACACAGAGATTCATAGACAAATGCGCCAAGGTGTACACACCAGGTTTGTACATTTCAACACCAAATAATTTTGGACCTAAGATAATTTCTGTGGAACCTGAAATGTTCTGTTTGGTATCTTTTTTGTAATTTTCCATACACTAACTTGTTTGGTGAACAGTTTCTGAAACCCATTTCCAGACGATTGTTTGAAAACAACCCATTTAACCCAAAACATCAACTGAAAGAAAATTGGGATTTTTGCTTAAAAAATAGTTTCTGACATCTATTCTGTAAACCAGTAATTAAAACAAAGGGACCAAATGGGGCATGTTTCCCTTTTATCAGTCTTTTTTCCAACCTGTCTGTAATCCATATTCTACTTCATGGTTTATGATCATCTTCTTTCTTTGAGTGCATCCAATGAATTCTCACTTTCATCTTGTGATTTTTTGTTGCAAATTCTCGTATTGCAGCTGTTGTTATTTTATCAGGCGGTCTGGCATTAATTCCATTTATCCTAAGACTTGACAATCGAGGGCATTGGTTTCACTTGGCATTGGTGGTTCTGGTAAGTGCATGTCCGTGTGCACTTATCCTCTCCACGCCGGTCGCCACTTTCTGCGCACTTTCTATGGCAGCAACCTCCGGGCTATTAATCAAAGGGGGGGAGTATCTGGAAACTCTTTCTAAGATAAAGATCATGGCTTTTGACAAAACTGGTACAATTACAAGAGGAGAATTTGTGGTCGCAGATTTTCATTCTGTGTCTGACGATGTTACACTGAACACACTGATTTACTGGTAATTACTATTAGTACTTCATCTAATCGTTCATAACAGAAAGAAAAATGGATACCCCCAGTTTTGAGAAAGGAAAATATTTCAAATACAGTTGTCCGGACACAGTCTGTACTCTGTAGCATAGCTCTTGGAGAAATCAATGTTGAGCTGTCCAAGAGATAGAGGAGAAAAAAACAATCAACAGATAAGGAGTTTTGAAGTAAAACAGTTGAACCATTTTCGATTGCAACAAGAATAAAAGATTGGATCATTTCACTTGCTTTATCAAACAGACAGAAAAGTTTTTAATGCATTACTAGATGCTAAAAGCTAACACATATATTACTTTGAAGGGTTGCAAGCATCGAGAGTAAGTCGAGTCATCCAATGGCAGCTGCTCTTATTGACTATGCACAGACGCTTTCCATTGAGCTGAAGCCTGAAAGAGTGGAAGAATTCGACAATTTTCCAGGAGAAGGGATTCATGGGAAAATTGATGGGAAGGATGTCTATGTTGGAAACAAAAGAATTGCATTGAGAGCCGGGTGTGCGACAGGTGAAGAGATTCACCTATACCTTCGAATTTTAATCTGAAACAACAAAATCTACAGTAATATAACTGAAAGTGTTATCTCTGGGGGCGTAGTTTTACTTTTAGGGGCAAACTTCACTTTCACCCCCAGTGATATGGACTCGGTGTGGATTACTGTCCTAGCGTTTTGAAACTAGCAAAGAATCCCTACGTTTTGTGGACTAAAGCGCACATACACTCAAGGTGAAATTTGCTCTATTTTTAACAAGAATCAGATGCAAAGACTCCAATCCTACTGCGTTTGCTACTGGATCTTTTTCTTTTTCCTATTCAACCTTATCATTAGACTCATTTCAAACTATTTTGATCAGCTCCAAGCATAGAAGGTCTCTGTAGTGAAGGAAAGTCCATTGGTTACATATTCTTGGGATCGGCTCCAGCAGGAATTTTTAGTCTCTCTGATAGTTGTCGAACTGGGGTGAAGGAAGCGATCAACGAGCTGAAATCAATGAACATCAAAACTGCTATGCTCACCGGAGATAGCAATGAGGCAGCCATACTAGCACAAAATCAGGTGAAGGGTCAGCCGTTAGATTTCTATAATACTTTGGCTTACAAGATAGTATTGCACTAAAGGACTACTGGGGACAACTGCCTAACTAGAATTTTCTCAAGTTGCACTTTGGTCTACAAATTTCAATTTTTATTAGAATTTTATCTTCGCCAAAATTGCATATATGCCCCCATTTAGATCAATTGAATAGTTGTCTTCTCTGGGAAAAAAATCCTGACTGCATTGCTGCTTCCAAAAATTGATTTTCTGTTTATTTTCTTCCAAATTACTAAGAGGAGATGAATTTTATGGAACAGCTAGCGGGTGCATTGGATGTAGTGCATGCCGGACTACTTCCCAAAGACAAGGCACAAATCATATCCAACTTTCAGAAAGAAGCTCCAACAGCCATGGTGGGTGATGGAATGAATGATGCCCCTGCATTAGCTACAGCTGACATAGGTATCTCAATGGGCATTTCTGGTTCAGCTCTTGCAACCGAAACAGGCAATGTAATCCTAATGTCGAATGACATTAGAAAGATCCCGAAAGTCATCCAACTTGCTCGGAGAACCAAATGGAAAGTGTACCAGAATGTGTTTATTTCAATTTTAACCAAGACTGCTGTAATTGTGCTGGCTGTCATGGGTCATCCTCTTGTTTGGGCTGCGGTTCTTGCTGATCTTGGGACATGTTTGGTTGTGATATTCAATAGCATGTTGCTTCTAAAGGGAAATGGTAAGCATGCTAAGTGTTTCAAATTTTCTTCCCCTGCAGCACATGTTCATAAACACGGAAGCAACTCCTATAGCTGTCACTCATCTAAAAAAAACCAGCATGGTTGTTTTGACGTTAGTGAAGCTCAAAAATTGTCCAGTTCAAAAAAATGTTGTTCCACGAGATGTGATGAGAAAAAGACCTCAAATCCGCCCCCAGTGCATGCTCACAAGCACAGAAGCAACTCTGATGACTGTCCCTCGTCTCATAAACACCAGCATGGTTGTATTGACGTCAGTGAAGCCCAAATAATGTCCAATCCGCAGAAGTGTTTGTCCCCAATATGTGGTAATAAGAAGACCACAAACTTGGCTGACAAAAATGGTTGTTGTGCAAATGAAGATCATCTAATCAATTCAAAGCACACGGATCATGGAAGCAGTGAAATCGGCACTCCATGTATGGCAGCAAATGAAATACACAAGCATGGTTGTGAGGAAAAGGACTGCACCAACATTGTCGGGAGAAGCCACACCATTTCCATATCAGGTGATGAGAATCACAAGCATGGGGGAGAACATTGTGACCATGAGCATAACAAGGATGAAAACCAACCAAAGCATAGCCATCTGAATCAAAGTTCTTGTGGAATCGCTCAAACCATAACAACGGATGGTCACTGTCATTTGATCCATTGCACCAAGAACTCAGTTCAAGACCACGTTTTTGACAGCAAAACACACAATGTTGCTGCAACTGGATGCCAGCAAACAGACTCCGAGGCTTGTTTTGAGTGCAATGGGCACATAGAAGAAAACTGCTCAGTTCTTCATCCAACAGCGGATTCTTTATTGGAATCCAACCACATGGGATGTGCATCTGCTAAGGCTTGCCCTTCGGAGAGCAGACAGATTAGTGGGTGTTGTAGTAGTTTTAGGAAGGAGTGCTGTGGTAAGACCAGACATTTTGGATCTAGTTTCAGTGGAGGTTTATCGGAAATTATCATTGAATGATCATGTCCATTCAAGTTTTGGACTGTCAAGAACTAACATGAATGTCTCCTCAGGCAATAATAGGGTATTTTACCTATTATACAAGAATTTTGCTCAATAACTGTAGTGTATTTTGCTTCAAAGAGTATTATTCAGACAGGTAAAATAATAACTGAGCGCTTGGTATTGGGATTCTTAGGAGGCTTCAAAGGGATAACTCAATAATGTCACTATACTTCATAGAGCTGTTCCCGTGGTCTTTTGTTGCTGTTTATTTTCCATTATTAATATCTTTCTCTGTGTACAGCACAAAGAGACTCTTCAACACGGGGCAAAGATACTGTTCATGATACTCTCATTTTTTACACGGGAAAGATAACCTGGTAATGCCAATCTGTTCACACTGAAGTACCCTCACTCGCTATCAACTCAACTATGAAATTTATGCATGGTAACAACAATGAATAGGAAGGGTGATCCGCTGTAAAATAGTAAACAAAATGGACAATAAATTTAAGAAATAGTAGACAATAAATTCAATTTGTTGTAGGACACTAACGAGTGGAATTGATTTTATGCAGACTGTTGAACAGTGAGAATTACGTCATGTAAAAGTAGAGAATAGTGAGTCCCGAAATTTATCTGTTGTATGTAGTGGCCAAAATGTCTCGTCGATCACCTTATGATCACCGAAACTGGTTACCGAAGGTGGTAGGATATTGATGACTTTGGTATGCTAATGGAGTATCTTATTTTTTAAACGCGTAATGAAGCATACCAAGTGGGCATGACACAGCAGCTAAAAGACTTGGTCCCAAGAGGTCGCAAGGTTTGAATCTCACGAAGGCAAACGTCCAAAACCTTGGGGTCAGTAAAAGTTTACCCGGTAATCGCTAACTTCAAGACCTAGGGATCAGTTGAGGTATACGCAAGCTAGCCCGGAAACCCTGTTACCAGAAAAGTAAACAAAACAATGATGAAGCATATATACCAGTACCTTATCGGTGCAAATTTGGCAACTTTGGTACTGCAGGGTCATTAGAATGCATGAATGTGAGTATGAAACTTTACAACAGAGAGCATTTCAATTATTGCAGCATGGGTAGTTCTTGCCTTTGAATCGCACTACGTATTGGCAAGAATTTCTGCTTTTTTGGTTTTGTTTGTCCGCAGCGACACGCTTCAAATATTAGTCGAAATGTGCATAGCTAGCGCAGACATCCGGTTATTTATAAAAAAAAAATACACGGTCCAATACCCAAAATTAATATGAAGATTGATTTCATTCACCTTCGCTTAAATTCTATGTGGATGCAGGAGAAGTTGCATGGATAGGAAGAGAAGAAAAAATGAAGCCACGGCTTCTAGAACCCATCATGAAAGTATAGGATTCCCCCATTTTCTTGTTTATTCTCTCTTTTTGGGTTTTGCCAAACCTCTCACCAAACAAAATTATTATTTTAGGGTGGGCAGTCGGATCGATTTACTTTCTGGTAAACCAGTCAAGAATCGAACCTCATACTGTACATTTGGTATACACCACATAAGTACTGTACCCATAGTATGTTTTCTTCAACCCCACCAGGGTCACACCGAAAAAAAATTTGTTCGCCCTCATCAAAAGAGGATCAACAAAACTCTCACCCTAATTGGTTGAAATGGTGTGGGGTCCACTAAAAATGGTGTGGATCCCACCACAAAGTGATGTCATGCTTACCAAAAAGTGTATTGATTACGTGGACCCCACACCATTTTAACCAATCAGGGTGAGGGTTTTGTTCACAAATTTTTACTTGGGTCACACCCAACTAACCACACCGTCTTGCGTGGCGTGCCACGAAGGTGGTGGGCCCGCTTCATCTTCCCCGTTTTGGATGAACAAAGAGAGCGAGAGAGAGACTAGGGCAACCACCATCACCGTCGGCGCCTCCCACTCCACCACCGGCGACCACAGCGGAACCTTTCATGGGCTAAGGCAGACTATAGCCCAGGTGAGGTGTACAAACATAGCTCAACCCTAACGAAAAAAGATGGAAGAGGAAATCAAAACCAAGCTTTCTTCTCTAACTATTTCAGCGATGGTTTTTCTGTTCTGCGAACACCGATCAGAGGTCGGAGGTCAGAGATTCATGATGTCTTCTTCGAAGTTGCTCCTAATCTATTCTGTAGTTTTTCTTGTGAAGATTTTTTCTTCTCGAAGTTTTTTTTTCAAGTTAAAAAGGACTTTGGGGATAAGAAAAGTGATGGGAAGAGGAAATTAAAGTCCTTAAAGTTATTAAACAATGGATACTCCGACAACATTTTTTTATTTATATAGGCGTTTATAAGAATTTTAGCAAATACTAATTTGTGATGAGTAATCCGAAACAATACTCGGTATCACATCGGCACCAGTACGTACCACGTACAAGTAGTGAAAACGTATCATGCCCGATACGATATTCAGAACGTGCATTGGTTAGCCAGGGTAGATTAGGCTCCTAGTTCCACCGTTGACGAGCGATGAAAATCGCCGCCCCAACTCCAATGCAACCCCCGACACCACTACTAATCACCAAGGTCTCTCTCTATGCACCCATGAGCCACATAACAGAGCTAATAATGCTTCATAACTGAGAAAAGTTCCAAAATTTTCCCCCAAACAAGCTTTTCGTTCCTTTCCCGAAACTTGAGTTTTATGTCCTCAAATTAAAAACCCCAAAATTAAATGTGAAAAGGAAGGGAAGAATCAAGCAAAATCGAGAAACAAAGCAACATTTGAGACCTAATTAACTCTAAGAAACTAGAATTGTGAAGGGAAAATTAGATAAGAATCATGAGAAGTGCTCCTCATTTCCAATTTTTAAAACCAAAAAGAACCAAGAAAAGTGAACACAATCTGTCAGTGGAACATGCATTTTAGGCAAGTGTACGGTGGAGCCCAAGAAAAGTAGCCTTGGGTCCTAAAGTGATTTCACCAAGTATGGAAGGTGGTATTTCTTTAATTAGAAGGTGGTCATGTGGCTTTACCCCTTTAGGAAAGTGGTCTGACTGATGATAAGATGAGAATCTCATGCCCCATGAACTCTCTACCTATATAGAAGGCCAACAAATTTGCAACTCATACCATAAGAAAATCTCGGTAATCAGTTTTGTCTATGAGTCTTCCATGAAGAGGTACAGAGTGGATTACAGCCAAGGATGATTTGCCGGGATTTGCTGCAATGCAACTAAGTTGGCATGAATGCGCGTACCCGGCAAGTTGTCCTTGGCTACATTTTGCTCTCTTCTTCTCATGCGAGCCTCTGCAGACTTGTATACGGTTCATTTTGTTCAAATTTCTCATTTTTCTCTATTGTTACAAAGGACTAACTCGAAACCGAACCAGTCCTTAAAACTTATACATATGCACTTCACTCTGCAACCAGTCCTTCTCATGCGAGCCTCTACAAACTTGTATACGGTTCATTTCCAAACGTTCCAAACAAGGCCTGGCACAATACATCATCTATAGTACTCATGGAAACAAATATCGGCCGATACGTACCGTATCGGCCGGTTCGTAACGGGATTTTAACACTCCGATACGGATACGCCCCGATATAGCGGCGTGACTAGAAAATCGCATACGAACCGGCCGGTACCCGAGACGTCTCGGTATCTCGGCCGAGACAGGTTCTGTCTCGGCCGGTTCGGATGCTGTCTCGGTCCGTTCAAAAAAACAGAGCAGCAGCAACAGCAGAGAGAGAGAGAGAGAGAGAGAGAGGAGGGACGCGAGAGGGAGAGAGACGCTTGAACTTTAAAGAGGTGCTTCAGTGGAAAATCAAATCAGCAAGATTATGTGCAAATCATTTTAGGAATTTTGTTTCCAAATCAATTCGATTCATACAGAAATTGCCCTAACACTTACCTTTCTCCCAAAATTTTCAAAACCTTTCTTCCAGTGCAGATCGACGAAGAGTTAAAGCGAGGTTCCTCCGAGGTGTTCGTAGGGCTCTTTGAATGTTGATGAGGGATAAAACTTCGTTCGGTCGGTTGATAAAAATCAAATGCATCTCTCATCCCGCAAGAGAGAGAGAGAGAGAGAGAGAGGAGAGCGAGAGGGAGTCAGGCGGCGCCGCTCTCACTAGGAGTTGGGAAGAAGAAAGTGAAATACTGTACGAATTTGGGAAAGTGAATAGGGATAGTGCTCGTAAAAAAATACTCCTATTAGGGATAGGGGTAGTGGGGTCCTGCCAGTCTTTACTCTTTACTCCTTGTTAACATCTGGCCCCTTTTTATTTATTTATTTAGTGTTTGTTAATATCTGTCCTTTTTTGTTTTTTTATTAACATATAATTTCCCCAGTAATTGGTGTCATATAATGTGACAAATTATGCATTAGGAGATAACAAAAAATGTGTATCATAGAATTTTATATGAAATGCTAATGATTTTAAAAAATTCACAGCCGAGACAGCCGATTCCCGATACCGATACATCGATACCGCGACCGATACCGATATTTAAAACTATGATAATAGTACTATCTCAGAACAAAACTTATGCACTTCACTATTTAAATGATCAACTTGCCATATCAAAGAATTCAGAAACTTGTATATATGTGATTTCTTTTATTCTTAATTCCCTTTTTGTTTTGGTTACTTTTGAGGGCTGCTGGATGTAAAAGCAAGGGCGGACTGCGGAGTCAAGGCAAGTAAATAATGCAACAGTTTTCTGGACATCTGGTAATGTTTGTTCGCTAAGCCTACCAAGTCAAAGTGAGTAAGAGCGACTTATGTGACAACCCATGGACAATAGGACAACAGTTTTCCATTTCCAAGAGTCGGATGGTTTTTGTATCAAAGCGATCGTCAATTGCAGCAGCTACAGATGCTATCCATGGACAATAGGACAACAAAGTTTTGGGAAAAGGACCACCATTTCCAGCTGCCTGGGCAACAAATACTCCGGCTTTAACAGCGGAAAGAAGTGTAGCATCAAACGGATTTAAAAATATATAGTTTTCGTGGTTTCCAGAGGCCCTGAGGACTGTTGAGGCTCGTGGAGAGATTGAGAATGTCCACACCATCATGAACAGCCTGTCAACAGAAACTTTTTGTTACCTATTCGTATTGAAGTGGGAAAATGTAAGTACAAACAGAGATCCGCAGGACATTTCTCAAGCAGAAAGAAAAGAATGTTGGGTATTTTTTTTGTGTTGTGGCTGTTGCCGCAAGCCAGGCCCAGAAAACACTCGTATAAGAGTAGTTGGAAATTTATGAAATTTTGGATGAATGAAACCGGGATTTTCGGAGGGTCTCACGAGGCAACCGAAATGTCCCCTCTGGATTCGTTTAATCTAGACGATGCAGCTGGAAAGTCCAGCGGTTATGACTTGTTAATTCCCCTCATGAAGTGAGGTTTATGGCAGGAATTCAATTCGTCCGTTTCGCTTATTGATTGTTGCTAGCAACTCAAAGGTCTTTCTTGGTTTATATATTCGCATCCTGTATTCTATGTTTCAGATCAGAATTTTGTATCCCATACTCATATACATAATTCCGTTCTTTGAATGAGAGAGAGGCAGACGCGTGTTCAGTTCGCCAAGGCGTTCATCGGAGGTGTTCCGATCTTTATTTGAACTTTGATCCACATCTGGTGGTCATTTCGTTTGTTCCTAAGATCAAATTGATTTCCAGATGGCTAATTTCCATAATAGTGGAGACTAGGGTTCGTATTGTTAATTGGCTTTGCTAATTAACTTGTGTTAGTTTCGGTTCATGGCAAGAGATAATCACACGAGGATATTGACTATGCTCTTTGCTGTGAGAGGTTTGGTTTATTTGCTTATGGACTTGGCTGATAAAAACTCGACAGTTTTTGTTGTTGCAGTTAAAAGTATTTCAAACCTTATTTTTTGGATAATCTGAACATGCATTGATGAGGATATATTGGCCGTCATAGCATGTGTGGTATTTGCATGGAAATAAATAAAGATGAATGACGTGTTTATCATCGGTCTTAGTAATTTGATTTAAAGTGGGTAATGCATATATGCCACTAACTTGATGCAAATTAAATTTGTGTGCAAATTTTCGTGAGGGTTCACACTTGCCGCACTAGAAAGGGTTCCGCTTGGCTTGTGCCTTAACTGTGGATTGTTCGGCGTTTGCTCAAAGAGGGAAAACTTTTTAGTTTTAGCCTCGGTCAGTCGTGCGCGACTTGAACTCGGATGGAATATGTGGTAACCTATTTAGCTTCGGCCGTGGTCAGTCGTGCGCGACTGGACCTTTGATCGGTATCGTTGTACGCTAGATAGCTACGGCCTTAGGCAGTCGTGCGCGGCTGACCTTGGATTGGTGTGATGATCGGTCTTTGCAGCAGTCGGCTTGGCTTATGCCTTGACACTGCTCGGCCGTAATCTTGTGAATATCAGACCGATTGGCTTTTGAGGTGGTCTACTCGGCTTATGCCGTGACACTGCTCAGCCACAATCCTTTGTGTAGTTTGTCCGTTTGATGCAATCTATGTACTCAGGCTTGTGATCAGCCAGTGGTAAGCTTGATCCGGCCTTATGTGCTCGGCCTAAAGTGCATAGCCAGTGGTCGGCGAAATGCACTCACCTTTTGTGCATGACCTATGTTGAGCACAACTGTTTGGTGCGCCAATATTGGTGATTCCTTTAGGAACATGTTCCTCCCATTCTACGAATGAGCAGGAGAGACAAGTGGTTGCCGTTGTGACTTGTGAGGGTTCAACTAACAAAGACTTCTTTTAAATTAATTGAAAGAAGCAGTGAACCATTGAATTTAATCCACACTGAGGTGTGCAGTTTAACAGTAGTCCAAACACGATGTGACAATAAGTATTTCAGTATTTTTCCAGATGAGTGGTATGAGATATTGTTACATGTACTTGCTCAAGAGCAAGATCATGATTAACTAAGGTGATAGATAGTGACCGAGGTGGTAAATATGGATTACCGGTTGGTGGCACTAGTGCCTACTTCGAATAGTTCACCAAATCACTACACCTAAAAGCTATGGGTAGCGATGATATGTAGATGAATTCTGTTTTCACAGAATTTATGGAGAGAATCTTTTCTCTACGCATTTGATGGCCTTAATGAGGTACTATGCAAGATAATTTATAAAACCCAAGAATGTGAGGGTATCTTGCGAAAGTGGTTGTATTTATACCTAAGAAGGTGAGGAACGGCCTATCAACCGTTGCTTGTGTGCGCACAAGAACACGAATATGGAATCTCGAAGTGCACTATTCTTTGATCGTGCATTTTTATAGATGATCCAAAGAAGAGTTAAATTCTATGAAGAGAACTTGAAGAGAACTTTAGAGACTGCTAATGAAAGCAGTCGAGACCAAGAAGATGAGGTTGATATAGAGCCATGACGTAGCAAACGGGCTAGAACATTAACATCTTTTGGTCCAGACTTCTAACTTATCAATCCGAAAAGTGAGCCTCGGACATACAAGGAAGCTGTGAGCTGTCCTGAGGGTCCGTATGGAATGAGGCTATTAAGAGTGCGATTGACTCCACTCTGCAAAACCATAAGTGGGAACTGATGGATTTACCTCCAGGCAGTAAGCCTCTAGGCTACAAATGGATCTTCAAGAGGAAGATGAAGACAAATGGGTAAATAGATAAGTACAAAGCCAAGCTTGGGTGTGAAGACAGCTTTCCTAATGGAGATTTAGAGAAAAACATCTACATGAAACAACCCAGGGGGTTTTCTCCGCATGTGAAGTTTGACAATGCAGTATTGTCTAGTGGATTCACGATCAACGACTGTGACAAGTGTGTACGTTGATGACATGCTCATTGTTGGTAGTGATGATAAGATTATCCAATCTACAAAGAATATGTTGAACTTAAAGTTCGACATGAAGGATATGGGCCTTGTAGTTGGGATTCTGGGTGTCAAGATCACCAGAACATCAAATGGACTTGCGTTGTCTCAAACACATTATGTTGATAAGATTCTTGAGAAATTCAACAAGTCAGATATAGATTTCGCAAAACTCGCATGGATTTACGTCTCCATTTATCCAAGAATGGGGGGGAAGGAGTAACCCAACTGGAATATTCTCGGATAATTAGGAGTTTGATGTATGAGGTCCGATATAGCCTACTCGGTGAGCAAACTGGGTAGGTACACGAATAATCCAGGACTTGATCACTGGAAGGCGATAGTCAGGGTGCTACGCTTTTTGAGGTATACTCATGATTTGGTACTGCACTACACCAAATATCCAGCGGTACTAGAAGAGTATTGCAATGCAAACTGGATATCAGATAGTATAAAAGATTCGAAATCCACAAGTCGATATGTCTTTACGCTTGGTGGTGCAGCTGTTACTTGGAAATCTTCCAAACAGACGTGTATAGCACGACCGACGATGGAATCTGAGTCCATTGCTTTAGATAAAGAGGCCGAGTGGCTATGGCACTTTCTGGAAGATATTCCATGATGGTCCAAACCTGTGCCAGCGATTAACATCCATTGTGTTAGTCAAATAACAATTGGAATGGCACAGAGTAAGATGCATAATGGTAAGTCTAAACATATACGTCGTAGACGCAATACCACTAGACAACTACTCTCAATTGGGGTTGTCGTTATTGACTATGTGAAGTCAAAGGACAATATCGTGGATCCGCTTACTAAAAGGTTAACCCGAGAGATAGTTGAGAAAGCATCTAAGGGAATGGGTGTAAAGCCTATGAAGTGAAGGTATCGTGATGGAAACCCAACCTAGTTGAGTGGAGATCCCAAGATCTAGGTTCAATGGGACAACCTAATTGTGTATATCAGAGATAATCACTGTGGAGTTGAACACTCCAGCCCGTTCCTATGATGAAATAGTGATTTGGGATGAGGTTAAGCGTGTGCTTTTAATGACTCTTTTGCGCTGGTGAGCCAGGCAGGGTATAGTTAGATACCCATGATAAGAAGTCACCTATGTGAGTATGAAGTGGGGCCGCTTCTTTGAGAATTTGGGAAGGCGAAATTCTCGAGAAAATACTTGCAGAACCAGGCAGGGTGTTCCATGGCCAAAATGGACACAACAGTGAGAACTGAACTGCGTTAGGAGAAGTTCCTGTGTGACGTCTGTTGTCTCAGTTTACACCAGCGGCAGACTAGTTCAAGACATCGCGTTCACTGGTCAGTCGGTAAACTTGATAGGCTGTCACAAAGGAAGGTTCAAGGCCAAAAGCTACCTATCCTATGCAGGGATTATCCATCGTCTCTTTCTCCGAGTCAGCTTTGTACTCTGCGTCAGTATGCCTCCCAATTTCATTCATGGGGGGGATTGTTGGAAATTTATGAAATTTTGGATGAATGAAACCGGGATTTTCTCACGAGGCAACCGAAATGTCCCCTCTGGATTCGTTTAATCTGGACGATGCAGCTGGAAAGTCCAGCGGTTATGACTTGTTAATTCCCCTCATGAAGTGAGGTTTATGGCAGGAATTCAATTCGTCCGTTTCGCTTATTGATTGTTGCTAGCAACTCAAAGGTCTTTCTTGGTTTATATATTCGCATCCTGTATTCTATGTTTCAGATCAGAATTTTGTATCCCATACTCATATACATAATTCCGTTCTTTGAATGAGAGAGAGGCAGACGCGTGTTCAGTTCGCCAAGGCGTTCATCGGAGGTGTTCCGATGTTCGTGGTCTACCCGTTTTATCCTGGGAGATAGACGCCGGTGCAACCTACAACACCCTCGGTAGGCGGCGAATCTGTTTTAAGGAGATTGTGGTTTTCACAGGACTCGGCTCGGTTTTCAACTCGATTTTCGGTTTGTGTAATCTGTTTATTTAGATTCTGCAATTAGTAATTCTGACTATCGTTATAATGGAAATTGTTATTTGGAATTTCATGTTATTGTTGTATTTTTCCCAACAAGAGTTTGTTGTTTCGAAACAGCATGACCATCAAGATGCTTCTTACACAAGGATGGAGTCAAGGGGTGGGTAGTGGGGGTAGTCGTCCCCCTCCAATTTAAAAAAGTCCGGCTATTACATTGGAAAAAATATATATATATCATCAAACTATATAGTCTCGTCCCTCCTCCATTTTTTCGTTAAAAAAAAAATAGTAACAACTTTAATATTTTTCGAGCTATGAAATATCTTTGTTCTAAAATTGGTCTTAATGAGGTTTGATTACATCACTTTAAACAAAATAAGGCCCAAAATTTATAACACAACTCACTTGGCCCGTTCATTTTTAAAAACCATGGCCAATTGAAAATTTGGAAGCCCAAAACTCTTTACTAATTTCAGTAGATAGAATTAGATAAACGTTAACACTTTTGCAATCTAAGTTGATGTAAGAAACATGCTTAGTTTCATATGTATTGCTATATTTTTTGGAGTTGTTAAAAATTTACATCGTTGTTTCTCTTTATTTGAAAATTTTTTATTGTATATATTCCTTCCCCTCCGTAAAAATTCTAGCTCTGTCCCTGTTCTTACATGGAACCTCAATAAAATGCTAACAAAGCTGCCTCGTTAATATGGCCCAAATTTCAAAACAAATTCAAAGCGAATAGTAACAATATGCTGTTACTCAAATGTCGGTGGGCCAACCACGCCAAGATTCGATTCATTTTTAAAACAGCCATCAACAAACTGCATGTTTATTCAAACAGGGAACAAATAAACCTGCAATGCAAACAAGCATAAAATGCATATGCATGCATGTCAGCATGTACAAACAACTGTAACAGGGATTTCACGCATTACTTTCTTTTAAAAAGAGAACGTGAATTATATCTGACAATTCCAATGCCAAAACAAGCAAGTAATATATAGGGACGGCCCAAGGTACTTGGATGTCCTAGGCCTAATCCTGAAGTGAAGCCCTATATTTTAGTCTATATTAAACAACAAAGGGTGGAGCTGGTTCGTCAAGGAGAAAAGGCTCGTCGTCTTGTTCCTGCGCCACCAGCTTTTCATTGCATGGAGGCCGCAAGGAGTGGCTTTGGTGGCGGCGGTGGGTCAATTGACCGTTAATGTTGGCATGTGGGCACTAGCCTCGCTACATGTACCTTTCAATGGTCACATGACCACCGAGAAAAATTTCTTATAATTAGAGGGTGTTTGGGAGCCTACTTTTCAGCTTTTCATTTTTAACTTTATGGCTTTTTGATTTTTTGGATTATGGCCAGAATGACTTTTGAATCTGAGATGAGTGTTTGGGAGAAATGTGCAGAATGCATTTTTGGAGAGAGAGATGAGAGAAACCCAGCAGTAGAAATTGAAAAGGAGGTGTGAGCCTCTTTTTGCTTTTTCCTCTCTATCACCAGAAATGAAGAAACAGTTTTTGGGAGAAACTGTTTTTCCCCTTGGCTGCCAAACACCCAAAAATCAAAAAAGAGAAAGCAAAAAATAGAAAAAGAGGCTCCCAAACGGAGCCTTAATATATGTCAAAATTTTAGGTTAGTTCTCTTTTGAACACTTAGCCCAAATATAAAATGAGCAAGAACATATTTTTAAAAGGATCCGTGTGAACTTCTTCACTACATAATTTTCTTAAAAAATTTGAGTATTTAAGAGTTTTTGCTTTGTGTGTACCAATGGGCTTCAACAATAACAGTTTTTAAGAGCCCTTAAACCTAATTGGACCACTTGTTTCGGCTTCAAAAGACTTCTACTTGGCCTAATAATAAAAATTATTGGAGTGCCCCTTTTTTTAGACTATTTTTTTATGCCCTAGGCCTAGGCCTCTTGGGCCTTACCCAAAGGCCGGCCATGGTAATATAGGATCCTAACGTAATATACAAAGAAAGAAACATAGTTTAACCTCTTCCATGGTTTCTTCAACTTCAAGCGTTTCAACCTCTTCCATGGTATAACACAATCAAATTTTCGCACCTTTGCCGGGGACAATTTGCTTGGTTACTTAATTTCGATTAGTTTTTATTTTAGTTTATAGTTTAGGACTTTTTAATTTTGTTTGCTATAGACTTGGTAGAAAAAAATTCTTCCTCATTCTCCCTCTTTGCATTAGTCAATTAATCCAAATAATTTTGTATTTTTTTACGACTTGAGTCTGCAAGTGAGTAGTATTTTCTAATTCTACTAGGGATTGAGTATTCAAGAGAGTGTTATTTTCCATTTTAGCTATGAATCCTTTAAGGGTCTCCTCTAAGGATGACTGTTGTTGAGGAGAAAAAAATGTAGTCATGTAAGATTGGGTTGGATATGATCGTGTAGGATATGAATTAGTAAGGGGTAGATAATTCGAATTTTTTTGATTGTGTGACCATAAAAACTGCTCACCTACATTTGTATGAGATTCTTGCTCCCTCCAGTAATTAGAATAGTTCCCCGCATTTGGATTGTATGTTTCAGAAAAAGGGTAACCAAACGGGCCTTCACCATGGAAGGACACATTGGTGTTGTATACATTGGAGTAGTATAGGAAGACCATACACCACTATTACACCCCATTTGGATGCCGCGTTAGCCACCCGAATTTGTGGCACTATTGGGACTGGTTCTCCAGCTTGACCCTCGTTAGCTAACGACAGCCTCCCCTGTCGTTAGCAAATCAGGGGGGATTGTGGGATTTTGGTACCATATTACCCCTCCAAATCCACATTCTTCTTCTTCTTGTCCATTAATCACACACACAATCACACACATGAACAGAGAGAGAGAGTACTTGAAAGCCACGCCGGAGGAGTTGTAGAGTCACCGCCAGATCTGGAGGAGCGGCCGTCGCCTCTGTTGTTGAAGAAGACACAGCTCTTTCGAGATCTGTGGGTGGGTTTGACTTTCTCTCTCTTTGGAATAGAAGATGGAGATGAGATGAGAAATATTTAGAAGAGAAAACAATGATCCTGTGTATCAATCTCATAGGAGTACACAATACTTGTTCCCTAATGGGTCAATGGCATATTATCAACGGCTCTTTACTTCCAAATGGCCTCTTTTAAAATTTTTTAGTATTTTTTAATTATAACGGCAGAAAATTTATAAAAAAAAAAAAAAAAACTTCACAGTTGTACGTAAAAAATTCACTTATTGTTTTTTTAATATGTGATATACTTTCTTTTTAAATGACTAGTGGCAAATCAAACCCTAATTTTCATTTCTTAATTAATTATTTAATTTTTTTGGAAATATTTTTTTCACTTGTAATATATTCTAAATATTTTTATGTATTTATTGTGTATTTATTTTAATAATTATGTATTAATTATATTAATCAAATCAAAACAATTTATCCATTAAAATAACAAACTGAGGCAATTAAGTCTCTTTTTATAACTTATCACATCATATCCATCTTCCAAATCCCCATTTTCGAAAAATCATCCAAACACCTCATTACAAATCCACCCTTCTTAGGATGTGGGTCCACCCTCATTACAAATCCACTCTCATTACAAATTCACCCAAAATCATCTGCGGCATCCAAACGGGGCGTTAACTCAATAGATAGGATTCATGCTTCCACTAGCAGGTGAAGTCCACATTGTTCGCGCCAAAGTTATCTCCAAACTAAAAAAAAAAGACTTTTTACACCAATTCCAACGAACTGCAAGCTAGAAATAATATATGAGAGGAAACATTAAACAACTAAACAAAGACACTTAGCACTAAACAAGAAAATAATAAAAGCGCATGCAAATAAACTAATCAAAAGATACAAGGGACAATATTCTATAACAAACTAAAATGACCGTGACGAATTTTTTTTTTTTAAAGAGAGAAAAAAAAATCCTAACTATAACCAGTAGAAGGGAAAAAACAATTCAAGGCATTAGATTTCCTAAAAAAAACAATAAGTCCCCGGCAACGGCGCCAAAAATTTGTTGTGAAATTTTAATGTACTCGCAAATGCACGAATCGAATTGATAGTATAGTTATGCAAGTGCGAGGTCGAACCTACAGAGAACTTTGGGAGTTAACATTTTTCGCTATTTTATGGTCCATCTGGAAAGTGAGGAATGATCTGATCTTTCGCTATTGGTTCAAAGCTGCTCATGGTTCAAAGAATGTCTCTTCTAATGACATTCTTTTCAGATTTCCAACCCTTATTGAATCACTGTGATATTTGGCATAGGTTGCTGTAGAGGTGTACAGTCCGCGACTCCGCGGTGTTGATTTATGATCAACTTTTACATTTTTTTCTGTTTTTCTGCTGCCTTCCACTTCTTGTGGTTTGGTTCGGTGACCCTTTTATGGGTACCATCCCTTTCCTATTTAGCGTTTGGATGTATAGTGTTTTTGCTCTTCTTTTTCTTGTAATCTCTCCTCTTTTTCATCAATATAGATATCTTCTTTGCTGATCAAAAAGAAAAAACGGAACCAATTTATTGAGGGCATCAAGAAGAACCAGAAGATGCATTTCCAACTACTTACACATGAAGAAAATTAAAGTAAACAAATTGCAAAAACTAAAATCCAGAACCCAGAAGATAGAAATAACAACTTAAACTGAGTTCAATTAACTTACGTGGGATAAATGAAGCTTCCCTATCAACTGAGTGTAGAGAGGTTCGAAATTTGGGAAAAAATTAAAACAACATCAGTGAGGCAACAGCCAGCAGTGCTGCAGTAGCCGTACCATCCTTCACCGAATTTCTTTCTCCTTGAGAGAGAGGTTCGAAATTTGAATCATAAATGTGGCTGTCGCCGTGTCGGTGGAGAGAGAGAGAACCGCTCCAATCCGGACCGTGTAGGCATATTTACCTTTCACATATGCTGGTCATTTTCTACATACATGTAGTTGTGGAAGATGATAGAAAACAAGGGCAAAAATTAATACTCTAAAAATATTGTACGTTTAATGTAACCTAAATTGTTATCAATTTTTTCTTCCGTATCATGCATTTTTTTATCAACCGTAAGAAGCATTGATAAGAACCGCTCCACGTGATCTTGACTTGGTCCATTCCCCTTGGAGCAAAAAAAGCTTTGCCTTATCCCCATGTCATTCTCTCCCTATGCTTATTGTTATTTTTTTTTTATTTTTTACTTATCATCTCCTCCGAGTATGTCTTTATATGGGCTACAAAATCTTTAATTATGAAGATAAAATAAATCGAGAAAACATGCATAAAAAGGAAACTTAGACTAATTGAGAAACATGAATAAGAAGATAGTAAAAAATAGGAAACGTGATAATAAAACCCAAAAACATGGTAACATCTACCTATCAATCAATGCTATATATTACAGCAGAATAAATTTTGGTGAGGAGAGTCCTACGAGCGACAAGTGTCCTTATTTCTTTACACTTTTCATTTCTTTTATTAATTTTATAAACATCAAAAGATATTGTAATAGCATCTTTGTTTCTGAATAGAATGATGTAGTAATGATACCAGAGGCGGATGCATATAGGGCACAGGAGGTCACGCGACCCCCTGGAATTCCAAAACTTTTTTTTTTTTTTTTTGTAAAACATCCAAGCAATTTAATAATTTAAAATAATTCTTGGATTGGTCTTGTAAAAAATAAGGTTAATCGGATACTTACACATACTTGATCGAACCTTTCAAATCTTATTTCAAAATTTAGGATCCTAAGTACCGAATAAATATTGAAGAAAGTTTGATAATTGTGTGCCTATTATCCCAGTGACCTAACTAGTACATATTGTAGGGTAGGTTAAGAAGAAACATTTTTAAAAAAATTATCTTGATCTGACATCGATAGGTATCAAAATGCAAATAGTATTTTAACAATATGAACTAAATATCCAGATAACTCTTTTAATAATACTCTTTTCAACTATAATATTTACGGATTAGATCGCGATCATACCGGGCACACAATTATTAAACTTTTTTTCAAAATTCCTATAGTACTCAGGGTCCTAAATTCTGAAAGGTCCAATCAAGTTCTTATAATTGCATTGGAATATTGCATATTTGAAGAGATTTGTAGTTACTCTAAGCACAATAGAACTTTACTTTCTTTCTTTTTCAAGCATCATACGCACGATATGTATGACATCTTTACTAATGTTTTAAGTTTGAACTTTTTTGCTTAATAAAGAATGTTTAAAAATTGTATACTCTTGTTATATTGGACTGTGAAATTTTTTCAAAGTAATGCCTCAAAGGAATTCCTAGATCGGCCACTGAATGATACTCTTTAATTTTTTACGATTGTCTCTTGTACATGTATAAAGCTGTTATGGAAAGCACTAGCACAGCCTGATGGGCGGAGGTGGTTAGCAAGACTCGACAAAGAATCAGTCAAATTAACTTTAAGTTACGCATAGAGATGTGTCTATAACATTACTCTAGCTCCATACATGGCTACCTCTAGGGGTGCACATACCTCGAGCCGGGCCGGATTCGGACCGGGCTTATCCTAGATACTAATGAGACTTGTGCATGCCCAAACCCGGCCCATTAAGAATCAGACTTCATTTTATATTCTCAAACTCAGTCCAATTAAAGTTTTATTTTTCATACCCGCCCAACAAACCCATTTATTTTTCTAAAGTGTGATGTCACAAACATAAATAAATCAACTACAACGATCACAAATTAGAATTCACAACCGAGAATATAAGTTTTATGTTTTGGCAATACAATTAAAAACAAACCCATAAAACATTATGGTTTTAATAATTAAATTGTCTCTCAAAAGACAATAGAAGTGTTAAAAAAGTGGAACTCTCCAACATTCATAAAGCTTGACATGCAAAATAATTCCTCCGGTCTCTCTCTTGTTTTCTATAAAAGTATATATATTCTATTAGAAAATAATAATATTATATTAGGGTCGGGGCGAGCCGAGCTCGGGCTGGGCCTTGAGGATTTTTCCAAACCCATCACATTAACTAATCGGGCTTAAAATATCAACCCGGCCCAACCCTATACGCCTAAATTTATATCACAAACCCTAAGAAAAACGGACTGGGCTGGGCTGGGCGGGCCACCGGGCCGATGTGCACTCCTAGCTACCTCACAACAAAACACAACAAAACCACAAAGATGCACATCAATTCTTTTTCTTTTCACATGTGAAGATGATATACAACCCAACTGACGTGTTGAACACAGATTGGTCAATTCAATGGTTGGTTTCAAACAAACTATTGGCTTGATAACACAGAATTTACAAAAGTGAACCTATACGAACTCATCAAGAATCAAACAATAAAGTAAATAAATTGTTGGAAAGTAAACTTGATTTTGGGAAATTATGAATTCTAGAGAGTTGTGTAGACACACATGATACATGAATGGTGTGGTTCATGTATGTAGTTGAATAGTCTCGTAAGTGTTCATGTACCGAATAGCTGAAAAAAATTAACTCAATTGATTATGTGTAAGTGGTTGATCCAATACAATAATATTTAATTCAAAATTTAAGATCCTAAATTTCAAATAAAATACTTCAAATTTGGATCAAACACTTAAATGTATCCAATTGACTTGATTTTTTTGCAGTTATCTAAAAATTTACTACTTTGAAAATTAATGAAAGGTTTGAAGAAGAAAAATGAAGCATGGAAGACATGATGCGGTGTCCAATGGGCTGTGAGGCCCATTACAGGCGCAAACCTCAGGCTGAGTCGGGTTCGGATTGGACTTATACTAGATACTAATGAGACTTGTACATACTCAAGCCCAGTCCATTAAGAATCGGGGTTCATTTTATATTCTCAAACTCAGTCCAATTAAAGTTTTTATTTCTCATACCCGCCAAACAAGCTCATTTATTTTTCTAAAGCGTGATATCACAAACATAAATAAATCAACTACAATGATCACAGATTAGAATTCAAAACCGAGAATACTTAAAATTTTATGTTCTCGCAATACTATTAAATACTATTAATTATGGTTTTAATAATCTTCTACATGGATTTGGGTATTTCAAATTTTTGCTGCTGGTTTCGGTCTTCGCCATGGTTCTGGCCTTCTGGGTGAATTTCTGCTGTTGTTGGGTATCTCGAATATCTACTGCTGTTATAGATTGCTGCTGGTTTCATCTTTTGCTGCTGCTGTTGCTTGGATGACTATTTGGTCCTAATGAGATCTTTCTTTCTTGTAAGTTGTAGCAATGATGTATCAGGTGTTTGTATCAGTGTTGACTTCTGGTCAACTTGTCTTTTTTGGGTCCGAGGTGGCATATGATTGTCGTGTGGTTGAGTGCCAATTTAGTTGGGATGCTTCCTCACGTTGTGATGCCCTTCCCTTGGTTCCCGTTAATCTTTGTAATCATTTTCAAAGATTTATGAAATTCTCTTTTGCTTTTCAAAAAAAAATAATTAAATTGTCTCTCAAAAAGCAATAAAAGTGTTCTAAAAGTGAAACTCTCCAACATTCATGAAGCTTGACATGTAAAAAAATTCTTCCGGTCTCTCCCTTGTTTTGTACGGGAGTACCGGTATATGTATATATATATTCTATTATAAAAAAAAAATATTTTTTTGCCTTTCAAAAAAAATAATATTATATTCGGACCGGGCCGGGCTCGGGCTTGGCCTTGAGGATTTTTCCAAACTCATCCCATTAACTAATCGGGCTTAAACTATCAACCCGGTTCAACCCTATAGGCCTAAATTTATATCTCAAACTCTAAAAAATCAGGTTGGATTGGACGGACTGGCGGGCTATCGGACGGGTGTGCTCCCCTAGCTGCTGCAACTCATATGGTGGACGATCCTGAAGTTGGATGGACAAGGCAAAAGAGTCCACTGTAGAATCTACTCGATGTTTCCACTCCAACGCAGCCGCTGCTATAAACGCAAAACCCTAATAAATTGATGAGTCTCCTTTCGAGGAGGACATAGTATAGGGATTATTCATGCAATAAGGACATTAACTTTTTTCATAATGCCAATAGGACATTTGGGCAATAGGTGACAAAAATACCCTGCAAGGGCCTTGTTTGGCTAACACAAATAATGAATTTTTTATTTTTTTCGCATATCTGATGGTGCAGATTACGTTATCTGTTGACTCTCCGAGAAGGGCCTTGTTTGGCTAACACATAAAATGAATTTTTTTTTTTTTTTAGACCTGGTTGCGCAGATTACATTATTTGTTGACCCTTCGGGAAGGGCCTTATTTGGCTAACACAGAAAACGAAATTTTTATTTTTTTAGACCTGGTTGCGCAGATAACGTTATTTGTTAACATAAAATGTGTCTTTTCCGTACTTTTTCCCCCGATTAACACAGAATATTTTTTATCACGAAATTGCCCATTCTTTCTTTTTTTAATTGTTCCAAAATAAATGGCCGTTATAAAATTTAAAAAATAAAATTTGGTACTTCTTATATTTTTAGATTTTTTGAAATGTAAAAAATTGAATTTTTTCAATTTTAATTCTTCAATTTATTTTTGACAAATAACAGCAACATATTACCAAATATGTGTATATTTGTATTCGATATCATGCAAGCAAAGCAAATATAAATGGTAGTCAGTTGCAATCTGGCATCTGTTCCATGCAAATAACGACAAATTACCAAATATGCCAAATATGTGTGCGTCTGTACTCTGTGTCATGCTAGCAAAGCAGACAGATATTATAGTCTGTTGGAATCTTGCCTCTGTTTCATGACAATAACAACAACAGATTACCAAATATGTGTACATTTGCACTCTGTATCATGCCAACAAGACAAACATATATGGTAGTCTGTTATAATCTAGCCTTTGTTTCATGCCAAAAACAGCAACAGATTACCCAATATGTGTACATCTGTACTCTACATAATGCCAGCAAGGCAGACATATATGGTAATTTATTGCAATCTGACATTTGTTTCATGCTAATAACTAGGGGTGAGCAGAAAATCCGTCAAACTGTGAATCCAGTCCAAACCGATCCAAACCGATTGGTTTGGATCGGTTTTTTAGTAACGTGGTTTGGTCCTGGTTTAAAAAAATTAGAATCTGTATTCAATGGTTTGGTTTGTGGATTTACGTTCATGGTTCTGGTCCCAATCCGATCCGAACCATGCATATTATATATAAATGTATTTATATCTATAAGCCATAGTTAACTAACTTCCTAATTTAATTTATTCATTATTCCTTCTCTGTGTAAGATTTTATTTTGCTTAAAATTCATAACTTATTCCCTTAATTCCAATACACCAGTAGTGGTTTAGCCATAGCCAATAAATTTGATAATGAAATTCTCCATTCCAATTTTGATTCCACAGCACGTTTCTATTTTTCTAAATTTCTATACATGATTTTGTCATTGCCTATTCCTATTCCTTGATTTCCTTCATTACCATGATTAATTTTAATTATATTTTAATGGAATCGAATTTAATATAAGTTTTGGCTTATTAATCTTCAAAATTTTAAGTACTTTAAATAGTTTATAGAAATAATATCTCAATTTTAAGCAAACCGTGGTTCGAAACCAAAAACCGATCCATATCTTAATGGTTTGGATTGGTTTGGTTCTATGCCTTTTATGGGTTGGTTTGGTTCTCCAAATTCATAATCCGTAGATAGTGGTTTGGTTATTGGTTTACTACAAAACCGAACCAATCCGATCCATGCTCACCCCTACTAATAACAGCAACAGATTACCAAATATGTGTAAATCTGTACTCTGTATCATGCCAGTAAAACAGACATATATGGTAGTCTATTGCATTTTTACTCTTTATCATGCTAACAAAACTAACATGGTAATCGGTTCTTTGCATATTCCCAAAAAATAATTTAATAAATTTATTTTTACACCTTATATTCCCTAGAAAACAACAAATAAAGTTTTCTATCCTCCTTTTAGTTTTTCGTGTTTCTTCGTCTTTTCTATATTTTTATTACATTTGTAGTATATATTTTGGATTAATCATCTGTCTAAACGAGAGAAGTCTAAAATTAAAAAAACTGCTAAATATGTGAAGATTTGTACTCTGTATCATACCAGCAAAGCAGACATAAATGATAATCTGTTGGAATCTGACCTTTGTTTCATGCCCATAACAGCAACTGATTATCATATATTGATGTTATATGGTAAAAACAAAAAAAAAATTAATTGTTCCATAATAAATTTGTTTTGCATTTGTTAGTTTTGCGTCACTTTTGTGTGAATTATTAATTCAATAATCCATAAAAAAATTAGATTATTTTTTTTCTTTAGTGAACTTTTTAAGTATTTTTATTTTTTTACTTTTTTGCCTTTAGTGAAATTTTTAGGTATTTCTATTTTATTTTTTAAAACCACTAAAACCTATAATTGGAAAGTGCACCCTACGTGCCTACCCACTATACCCTACCCCCAAAGAACCTAAACCCCCCAAAATTGAACACACCCCCAAAATTGAAGTGCCTAAACTTCTAAAATTAAACCCTATGAACCGTATCCGTATGATACCCTAGGTGCCTAAACCCAATATACCCTACCCCAAAGAGCCTAAACCCCTTGAAATTTGCTTTGGCAAAAAAACATAAACCAGTTTTTTGGTTTATTCATTTTGTCTTTATTCAAAAAAAATTCGCAAATGTTAGTTTGCGTCAAATTTTTGTGGTTTACTGGTTTCCTCTCAACAAAAATCTAAAAAATATAAAATTATGGTCAAAACTAATGTTTTTTTTAATAAAACAAAAAATAAGTGGTTTATTGGATTAATTTTGGCTTTATTAAAAAAAAAATTAAATTTCACTATTATTTCATACTTTTTAGATTCCTCTCATCGAGACGAACCAATAAACCACCAAAAATCGACGCAAAACTAACAAATGCAATTTTTTTTTAATAAAGACAATGAATATACCAAAAGGGTTTTTGGCCAAAGGAGGTAACCCCAGAATTTAATCCAATCCCAAAATTGAAGAGAGAGAAAAGACCAAAGAAAGTATAATTTTCAAAAAACGAGTCAGACTTCTTTTTTGGAAATGATATTTTGGTGAATTCTCGTAACATGTATACAGAAGTGAATTGAACTTGGTGGGAATAAAACTAACTCCCTTTTTTACCAGCTTTGTGGAAGATCTTGCAACCCTGAAGAAGAGAGAACTGGAATTAATTGGTTCAATTCATGCCATGACAAAGCATCGAACCGTCCTCGGGTTATTTTGGTCCTTGTTTGGACCTCTCGCCTCAATAGTTTCACATCAATAGACCCGAAACATTATAAAAACCTAGAGTGGGCTAATAGCCCATTAGCCTCCTAATCTTGGCCTTTAGACCAATTTTCCGTAAATTGTTTTTGAAGCTCCATATTTCCTTTCTTGGGGATACTGATACAGTACCCTTTTTCCTCTTTTCAACCATAAACTGTCAAATTATCATCGGGCCTTACTAATTAATAATTAATTAGTAATTAGTATTAATTACTATCATGGTAATTATCTTACACCCGTGCGTAATTTTAAATATTTAATGCTTTGTCGGATGATAAGGATGCCTAATTGATCTAGGAAACTGTGATTAGTAGTGTTCCTGTATTTATAATATTTTATGCATGTTGCAGATTAAAACTCCTGCCCAGTTAAAAGCTGCCTTTTCTTTTTTTGCAACTACTGGTTCAGAGAATTTAAAGATCAACGAATTTGAAGAGGCTTGTGGTGTTGGTATGACGTTAAAAGTTTTTTATTCTTACTCTGATTATTGGTATCCTACATTGTTAATTTCTTGTTTTTGAAGTTTATGTTATTGCATTTTGGAACGGGAGTCTGTCCTTTAAATTCCTTGTTCTGTTTGTTGAACCTCTCTCCGATATGTTGTGGGCTTTTAGTTTTATAATAATGGTGTACTTCATTTGGCCGAGCTAGATGTTTTCATCGTTGGGTTGTGCTTGTGGCTATATATTGTGAGACACAGCCAAACCAACCTGCTTTCCTCCCCACTTCTTGGTAGAATCAGATGATGTAAAACTAGCTGTGGTCTATGGTTTATTGCACTTTTTGGTGATGTCTGAGGCGAATTGTTGATGTCTCCTGCAAGCTCCATTAACAGGCCGCCTCCTACTTGAATGATGGAGGTGCAATCTGGCTTTGTTTGTGTTAACGGTTTATTTGAATGTTGTTGTTCTGAATATAACATTCATTAGAGTTGTTTATACACCAAGGAGATAGTCATCCTCATCCTATTGTATATTTATGTATGTTGACGGTCCTCCATGTATGGTGAATTTTGTTGGTCTATCTTAGTATTTGATTTGATGCCATTAACGATTTTTTCATGATTTATGTCTTTCTCAACTCTGGAGTACTACTGTCTATCCGTTCCTTTTTCTAGAGTTCTGGAAATTGAAAGTTTGATTTGCGAACAGGAGTTGAGGTCTCCATAGAAGATATCGAACACACTGTAACTGAGATATTTGAAGAGCATAAGGATACAATTGTGGAGCAGCGCTATCGGACAAATGGTTGGTCTTTCTTTTACCCAATTCTTATAGAGGAGTTTCCCTTAATGGTATTGTTTTCACTATGTCATGGCCAGGCATACTTAGGGAAATCATATTGATAGCTGGATTATAGAATTTGAATCCCTGCTTTCGGTACCTTATTTTAGTACTGGTGCCAGACATAAACTTCACACATGAATTTGCTTGCCTGGAAGTTTCTTATTGCAATTACTTCTTTTGTTTCGGGCTTGATTTGCAGCTACGGCGAAGAGTCCTGTGTTATTGGTTTTGAAAAATTTGATCCTATTATTTGACTGTTGGGTCCCGAGGGGGAAGTGAGAGGGAGACAACATGCACAACAATCTGAAGAAAATTTTGACCGTTTGATACACCCATTGTCCTTGTAATCATTCCTGTTCTAATTGTTTAACTGCAATGTTTATTAGTTGGTGAGCTATTTGGTCATGTACGGAAGATGCAGCCTTGGGCTGATCCAAAGATTTTCAAGGTAAGACTTTGCATATGATTATATAGAAAATATTTGGAGGACATCGATATGTTTTTCTCTGAAACTTTCAACAAGTGTTCTTCTCTATTGCCATGTTGTCTTCTGGAACAGCAACTCATAGATACAAACTTTTATGCGTTACTTGGTGAAAGGACTGCGGCAGATGATGAGAAGCTTGTTAAAAAGAAGAAAGAGAAGCCTGTTAAGGCCAAGGTGCACTGAGATTGCACGCTTCTCTTCTGATGCCCCTAATGATTACTTCTCTGATGATTTGAAATACTTCTCTCGCAAATTTTATTCAATGTTTATATAATTGTTAGGAACCCATTGCTGTTGTGGACACACCACCAAAACCATCTGAGGAAAAACTGAACCCATTTTCAATATTCCCTTCACCAGAAGAAAACTATAAGGTAATTGACAGGTCTTCATATCGGTTTTTGTTTTTATCTCATTTATACGCTCCTTGTTTGCCAAATAACATTTAGATGAGTTTAGTTTCTGAATTGGTCAAGGCATCTTAATTTGACTATATAAGCGTATTCTTAAAAAATGGTGTTTAAAGCTGCATTGTGGAGGCTGAGATAATGCAATGCTGAAGTTTGATTATGCACTTATCTGTTGGGTCGAGTTTTTTAAATTTCTGAATTCTTTTGCGTATACAATTTCTGAATTCTTTTTGACATGTGTGTAACCACTGTAATCTGTTTAGTTTCTTTTTTAATGTGACATGCTCATTAGTCATATTTGACTCTTTGAGAACCTTACTCTTTTTTAACTTTAGATGTTTATGCTTATTCTTTGTCCTTCCAATTTGTATGAGTGGGATATAAGAATTTGTGGTGAGTGTATTTGTCTTGTGGATCAGGTGCACACTGAAGTTTTTTTCAGTGATCGCCCTGTGCTTAGATGTTGCAACTCAAGGGAAACACTTGAAAAGCATTTGAAGGCAACCGGAGGGAAAGTATTTACACGCTTTCCACCAGAACCAAATGGTTATTTACATATTGGGCATGCCAAGGTAATATTCATGCCTTTTAAGTAAAGAGTTTGGGATTACTATTTAATGTGAGACTTCAAGTTCTTGCACTTCATCTGTTAACTTATCGGCAGGCTATGTTCGTTGATTTTGGTCTGGCAAAAGAAAGAGGAGGATGCTGCTACCTAAGGTGAGGCTGGTTCAAAAGTCATTGGATTTATCTGCCAGTGTTAAATACTGTTAGTGGCCAACTTTTATGGAACTTGTTGCACGAGTGTTTGGTACAACTTCTATTTGGCATGAATTGAGCATACCCTGTTGTATAAGGACAGCGGAACCGCAAAATCCAGAGCAAGAGAGTCTTTAGTTTCTTTCATATATTGTGTTCTTTCATTAATTTGTGCAACTGCAATCTAGATCTTTTTCATGGTTCTTTACAATGTCAGTAACCGTCAGTCCATTTAGGATTTGTTTTCGAGTTGATATACACCCTATACTTGAGCATGGATGATTGTGACCCTCTTACCCATAGAAAAGAGAGAGAATGGGAGTCACAGAACATGTACTTTTAGAGCAAGGTAGGAGCCTGACATGATTTGGGGCAAGTCACGATGTCTCTGTTGGTAGAAACTAGAAACCTAAATGGCCTTTATGTATGTCCAAAATCTCATAGTTGGACTCAAAATTTTAATATGCGGGGCCATTAGTTTATTTTTACCTGGTATACTAAGTAGTCAAATATTTTGCGTAATTCAGTCTTCATATACGATAACAGGATAAGGAAGAAAGAGTTTTGCGTGCTGACCTCTGACATAGTTGACAATTTTAGTCATAAAACAGAAACCAATCCAGTACCTCGTTAAAAATTCATGCATTAATAAAAAAATTCAAAACCTCTATTATGTGGATACATTTTGCGAGAGCTGTGATGTAACTTGGTTGGGGATTCCAATATGTACAATCGTAGATGGACCCAACTAACACGGATCAAGGCCGAAACTATGCACGAATCAGATTTCGGGACTGATTTTTGCAGTATTCAGCAACTAAGGCTCGAAATCCATGAGCTGTGGGGTTCAAAACCAATCCCTAAAAGGCAGCACTCTAAGGCCACAACAGAACACTAATAATCTGAAATTTCATTCATCAAAAACTCCCTTAAAACAAGTATTACAGCCCTATATGTAGAACTCCTAAGGAGGTTACTTCAAGGTGAAGTACCTCTGCCTAATATGACAAAATAGCAGCAGCAGTAGTTGCAACTTGCAGGAATAGCAACTTACAGCAACTTGCAGCAGCTATTGTTGACTAAACATGTCTGCTGCTTACCTTACAAGAAAGCACCAAAATAAGAAATCCTGAGTGCAAAACAGGAAAATATCCTACCAGACCATAAAAATGAACACAAAACAGCCTATCCTGCTCTTTTCTTATGCCAGAGCGTGTTCCCTTCATCCTCAAGAACTGGTCTTCCATCTTGACTGCATCATGCTGTGACCCTCCATGTCCTATACTGCCACGTTTCCTGTGTTCCTAAGAAAAACTGAAAAGAAGAAATTTAATATTGTGGACTACCGAGACAATCATGCAAAGAAACTGATACGCATAGAATAAAACCATGTGTTTGTTAAATGTAATATGATGAGGAATTAGTACTAGTCTGTCTTATGGCCAATGAAGAACATCATATTATGGCATTGCCAATAACTTAAAAGCACCGACTTAGTTATAGGATCATTCTAGTGATTTTAGTGAGGTTTTAGGACTCAGACGCCCGATCATTTACTTGTCAGCACTGACTTCGTTAGTGGAATGAGTTTTTGCTGGTACTCTTAAACTCGTAACACCTAAATGAACATTTGATGTTCGTATTAGTATCTTAGTATTGGTCCGTCCTAATATCTAGGCCAGTAACTAGCATAGGCATTGCAAGTCTCTGAAATCTTTTGGGAAGCAAAGAATAGTTGAAAGCTGAAAGGTCAAGATGTATGGTGGAAGCAATTTGATTTCCTACACCACACCGAAATTAGTATGTGGCAGGTCAGGTGAAATGTGCTCTGAATGTTTTCATGTTGTCGAAGATAATTATTTACGTCATTTTGGGAGGCTTTAGTGTACTAGGATTAGGTTGGTGCTCTCTGCTATTATTGGGTTGGGGGCCACGAAGTTATATTTATTCCTAGGTTGATGTCATGGGTATCGGCTGCAAGTCATGCGGACTTGATCATGGCTTTTACTTACTAATGAGTCCATTATTCAGGGATTCTTATCAATTATGTTTTATATGTATATTAAAGGTCATTGGTGATCTTAATCTTAAACTCTAAGAAGTGAAATGGATAAAGAAGCTTCCAATGGCTATTTTTTCCTCTTTTTCAGCCCTTTGTTCTCTGTTTTCTATTTGGTGGATTGTCATGAAGTTATATTTGCTCTTAGGTTAATGACAAGGGTATTGGCTGCAGTAATGTGGACTTGATTATATCGTTTACGTACTAATGGGTCAGATATTCAAGAATTTTTGTATGTTTTATTAAAGGTCAAAGTACTATCTTGGAACTTATGAGTTGAGTGCCATTTCATTTCCACTGCTCATCTTCAACTGTGGAAAGTGAAGTGGATAAAGAAGCTTCCAATGGCCTTTTTATTCTATTTTAACCCTGATCGTTTACGTACAAATTCAATTAAAGGCAATGATTTCAATCATATAATCTATTCCTTGCAACATTTAATGCAGTTATTTCTTTGCAGATAACTTATACAAGCGATTATTTCCAAGATCTGTATGAACTGGCAGTAGAGCTTATACGGAGGGGTCAAGCTTACGTTGATCACCAGGTTGCTATTTCACTTAATAAAACTATTAATCGTAAGAGAGACATAAGCTAAAGTATTTTATCACAAGATTTTGCAGTACATTGTAACTCTACATCTTCTCAGAACAGTGGTTTTAGTCGGATAGCTGGATATGCATTGTTGGTGTTGTGAAATTTATTGTACTCGCAAATGCATGAATCGTATTGAAGTATAGTTATGCAAGTGCGAGGTCGAACCCACAGAAACTTGTGAATTTTTATTGGAAAATTAAATAACCTAAAGTGATTGAATCCTAACCTAGTTAACAAATTTGTGATTGATTTGTAAACTAACAAATTAAATAAACAATTGCAAAAGAACAATGAGACTAGCACGCAAAAGTAGTGGAGATTAACGGTTGTCGGTTGAGAAAAGTAACTAAGGTTTCGGAATCCAGAGACAAACATTTATCAGTTAATCTTACGCTTAATTTTTCCTTCGGTTATACACAATGATTTTAGAGGTCAATCTTAACCAGCGTGGAAAATATTTCATTAAGCCCTTTTTATTTATAACAAAAGCATGTTCTCCCTCTGCTTCAAAGTTTAAGCCAAAATCATCCACTATATCCGTATGAACAGGATACCTAGTACTTAAATATTAGCTTTAACAACCCAAGCAATTTGATTAATAAGATGAAATCAGATCATGGAAAAAACCTATTCTGATTGAATCCATATCCAATTTTTGTGCGAATTAATGAACAAGCCGAAATCAATGAACAATGAACATACAACAATAATAGAACTCATCTAGTCTCCAATCATTGCGGGTATGGGCAACAATGAACAATGAACATGCTATGGAAAAATCATATTTGTAATACTAATCAATAAAAGTTGTGGAGTTTCATCCTCAACTCTAGTCTAGAATATTTAGCCACTCAGAGATAAAAACATACCAAGTATTTGGCTAGAATCCATAAAATAAAAACCTGACAAAATAATCTTTTGCTCTTCTCGTTCTTCTGCATTTTTAGGCCACAGCCGCGGTGTTTTCCTTCTGATGCGTCCTCCTTTCTAGCCGAATCCAAGTACTCTATCTAGTACTCTATTAATATTAGTTTGTCAAAAACTCCTTTTCGGTCAGTAAAATCTCCTAAGAGATTGCCTTACCTAATTCATTTGGTTTCTAATACTACTCAGCACTCAAATCCCCTTGTGCCCAATCAGCTTTCAAGTCTAAATGTCCATAAATTAAACTTACTGGTCCATAAATTAATCTGTGGCTCTAGATATGACTGACCATGCTCCACTCCAGTAGATTTGATAGTATGCTATTGTTCTTGATTTTCCGTGCTTTCTTGTAATTTTGGGCTTACCACTCGAACTGGTTGGTCACGGGCTTTACTTTCCGCCAAATAAAAATCAACTTTGCGCTTTTTGAATCCAACAACCGAAATATAAGCTATTCTTTTTATCTGCAAATTAATAATTTAAAGTGAATTACAAAAAAGATAACATCAATATCTAATTTAGCATAAAGGACTAACAATATGCAATACAGGGATTGCTACATGTCAATATTTTGGGCTTATCAGTTGGACAGTTGGTTATTTTACATGGTATCAAAGCTTTAGTTTTGGGGAGATATTGAGTCCAAGTCCTTGGATTCTTGTTGTATACTTCAATTCTGCTTCTCAATATATTTCTATTTTGATGTGAAAGACGCATGTGAGGGAGGGAGACACTTAGTGACTTTACAATTTAGCACTAAAAAATGATCGACCGCCATGTGTTGTTCCTACTTTGGTATTTATTGATTTTTAGTTGTGATAAAGAAAGAAGTTACATGGGCAATATTTTAATTTGAATATGAACCAGACACCTGAACAAATAAAGGAGTATAGGGGGAAAAAGGTGAACAGTCCTTGGAGGGATAGACCAATTGCAGAATCATTGGAAATGTTTGATGAGATGAAACGGGGCATGATTGAAGAAGGCAAAGCGACATTGAGGATGAAACAGGACATGCAGAGCGATAATTTTAACATGTACGACCTGATTGCATATCGTATCAAGGCAAGTGGCCACCATGAACATATTTAGTTACTTACACTCGAGGTTCGTAACATATCTCAGTCCTTAAACTTTCTGTTGTCCAGTTTACTGCTCATCCACATGCTGGGGACAAGTGGTGTATCTATCCAAGTTACGATTATGCTCATTGCATTGTGGATTCGCTTCAGAATGTTACACATTCGGTATGTATACTTGATCGAATCTTAAGTGGTACGCTTTTTATGTTGCAGTCTTCTTGGTGATTCAAGAGGTTATATTTTTTACATGCGAGTTAATGATCGAGTGTACAGTCTGAATATTATTGTGATTTCAATGTGTGATTCAGGCTATTTTGTGGTTGATAAGGACTCCACACCTGAGAAGCTCGTCTTCAACCGGACAGTCACATTGCGAGATAGCTATGGCAAATCTGGGAAGTAGGTGAGCAAGTACAGAAATGTCTGTTAGGCGGGTAGCAAATGTGCATTTGCGCTTCTGAATGTTCTATGTTAGTACTTGCCAAAAAATATGTCATAGCAATTGATAACATACGAAAATCTCTTGGCCGGCACTGGTATTGTTGTTTGATTATTATGATATACGGTTTGGGAATCCGGCTGTCCATTACGAAAATGCACGGCTCAAATTTAATCCAAGCAACGGTAGATTTGGATTTACATGGGACTCGAATTAAATTCGAACCGTGCATTTTCACAACAGATAACCGGATATCCCGCACCACACATTGCCGTGCACATGGTATACGGCTAGGAACTCCTCTTCCATGATATACTACTATATCATAAATCTAGTATAGAATTTGCATTTAGACCGGATAAAATACGAAAACCAATTACTCCCAGTGTCCCTTTTTAAGTGTGTTACCTCGTAATTCCAACTTATTTTCTCTCACATCAACTTTTACAATTTTTACATCTACTTTCCACTACTTACCATTATCAATTTAATAATACCCACTAACATTTCAAAAAGGAATCTACTTTTAGGGGCAAAATAGGAAATGTACCCACTAACTTTTCAAAACACACACTTATTAAGGGACAACCCAAAATGGAAATGTCTACACTAAAAAAGGGACGGAGGGAGTACTATATATATTAGCATAATATGGATCGGATAAATTACTATATATTAGCATGTATTTTTTAACACAAATTTACACCAATTTAAAGATGTCATTGAGAAAAAAAAATGGTGACAAATTTTTTTCCAAAAAAACTCAAATACTTAACACCCAAAAAGATCTCATGATCAGAAATCTTCTTGATCATTACAGTTGTCTTCTTGAAAATTTTAAATCATGAAGTGAAAACATCTTTTGCTCTAACTGATATAGTTATGTTACCTTGGGACTAGGGGGTTTGCTTTCACCTAAGGTCTCAAGTTCGATTCCTTATCAGCAAACTTTTGGGGCCACTGGGGGTTATGCCCGGTCTTTACCGAGCAAAAAAAAAATTCGCCTTTCATTTTCCCCAATTTTCCTTCTTAATCATTTTGTTTTCATATCTCCTTGACCATGCCAAACTCGTGAAATGATTCAGATGCCGGAAAACCACGAGCTTTACAAGTGATCTGTCTCATTACACTCTGATTTTCTACATTGCTACTAAAAAACAAGCCTCGCTAATCTCTCTGATTCAGATGCCAAATACAGAAACAAGAGGCTCCCTTTACAGCCTCACAAAGGCAGACGACTAATTAAACTTTGGTAGTTGAAAGCTGGAAATGCACCAATAATCAACATTGTCTTAAATTCTCCTTTCTTTTTGTTTCGAGTCAAGGGTGGCGCATGTTGATATGCCCTTTGTCCATTTAACCTTTATATCTTTTTTAAAATTCAATAAAAAATAAAATTCCGGGTGAAAAAAAATTTCTCCTTTCATATTCCCCAATTTTCCTTCTTAATCCTTTTATTTTTATACTGTCTCCTTTTTATTCTATTTTCTCCTTGTTGTTGAGATTTTCATACGAGGAGTAGTATGGTACATGAAGAGTTTTCCCGAAATTGAACAGTTGATGGGTTAATTAGCTCTAGTTTTTCAAAATTTTGAAACTTCAGTTTCAGATCAGCAAAAGAAATTCAACTTTTGTACTTCTCTAATTCTTCCAGTTGAATTGTTAAGTCAAAAGTGACCGTGCCGAACGCATGACATTGACCTTGGGGGTCACAAATTAACACCACAAACAAGATCCATCTAACCAAGTTTCGATATATGAATCCAAAAATATTGCAATTCATAACAACTAATGAAACTAAAACTTGGTTAAAAAAAAAACATGAAACTAAAACGAAGACAGTGGTACAATTTCATGAAAGCCAGTTAATTTACAACGCGAAAGCCAATCAATTTACAACGCGAAAGCCAGTTAATTTACCGACTTTGTGACACAAAAAGGGTACTCAAATTTCATGAAAGCAAAGTAAGAAAGATTACATTTTTTTGGTAAATGAATATAACTTTACGCGAATCAATCTACAACGCGAAAGCCAGTTAATTTACCGACTTTGTGACACAAAAAGGGTACTCAAATTTCATGAAAGCAAAGTAAGAAAGATTACATTTTTTTGGTAAATGAATATAACTTTACGCGAATCAATCTACAACGCGAAAGCCAGTTAATTTACCGATTTTGTGACACAAAAAGGGTACTCAAATTTCATAAAAGCAAAGTAAGAAAGATTATAGTATTTTTTTGGTAAATAAATACTCTATTACCATCTACCCAATACAGAGAATCAAGATCTACGTGATCTTCAACCTTCGACCAGTGCGTCAAATCCTCGCCGACACGCGCCACGACCGACGGGCGCGTGGGAAGTTTTCCGGTGTCATGGATCTCGTCTGCGGACAAATACCATTAGCATCGTCTAGGTGAGAGGTATGATCATATCCGTGATAAAAACAAAGTTTCGATCACCTGTAATTTTTCCCGATCCAGTGGAAACGTGTTCTCCGGTGACCACACACGCACACAGCACACACACACACAGATAAACAGGACATATATGCTGGATGAAACATGTTCATGAAAGACGCGAAAAAAAAAAAAAGAAGAAGAAGAAACAAGGAGGAAGCGATCGATCGACTGACCATAATTTACATGAATGCGCGTTCATGTACCGAATCGGATCGATAAGGCAGATAGATTCCTTCGTGATTTAGAGCCACACCTACATCCCTTCGCCCAACTTTGTAGAGAGATGAATTCGGGGGCCTTTGCAATCACATTAATCAGCTGCCTCGCTCTACTGCAGCAGCAGTGCGACTTAGGTGATTAATGTGACTGCAAAAGCCTACGAATTCATCTCTCTGGTCTGAATGCCCTTTTGCTAGGCTCAAAAAATGTTGGCTAAACTTACGTGAGCTTAATTATTTATACCCAGGCCGATACACAAAATTAAGTTTCCGCGGGACCACCCAGGCAGGCACCCACCAAACGTTTTCATTGCTGTTGGCTTTATTATCCGTTTGTCTTGTACTCTGGTTTGCGAAAACAAAGAAGGGCAGAAATTGAGATCTATTTCAAATCATAGGGACGAAAGAAGAAAAAGTGCAACTTGGCAAGTACTAGCTTTTAATGGAACTGGGCATCACAATACCATGGGACAATGCTTTTATTCCTCACACATTGGCCCTTGTAAGGTATGAGATCCCATGTTCCGGAAAAATGATTTTCCTCCCTTCCGAAGTATTTTGGATCGTTGGATTGTATGTATTTTATTTTTTATTTTAAAATTTTTACGTGATCTAATGGCCGAAAATACACCGGAACAGAGGAATAGAAGTTTTTGGAACAAAGGATTTGATTCCCCCTTGTAACACTATGGGACAAGTGATGTTCATTAATTGTATTTTTTGTTGTAAAAAATTTGGCAAAGTCATCAACAAACCCGATCGCTAGACAAACACTATCAAAAGGAGGAATTGATGATTTGCAAATTATAAGAATAATAATCGAATGAAAATAACACGTATTCATACCAAGGTTGTCAATCTCGTACCGTACCGGATTTGGGTAAAACCGGTATCCAAACCTTTTTTTTTTTTTTTGATCGGCCAAAGAAAAATATATAGATCAAGAGAGAAAGGATACAAAAAGCTAAAACGCTAGAATGGAAAGGGATAGGAGGCGAACATGCTCAACCACACAACCCAGACCAAAACCTTAAGATTCCGTTCCGGCGATAATACCGGTGGTTACCGGAGAGTTTCGAATTTTCCGGCGAATCTCGGCTTGGAAGACAATACCGGTGGTTACCGGAGAGTTTCGGATTTTCCGGCGAATCTCGGCAGGGAAGACAATACCGCTGATTTCGTCGGAGATTTTGCACTGCCTTAGATCTCTACTTGTATCCCCAAATCCTCCCGATCCGCATCTCCGGCGACCTCTTTCGCACTGATGGATGACTGGTTCTCTTCTCCGACGACCTCGTCTACACCAACGGATGATTGGTTGAGAGAGAGGGAGGGTGTGGAAAATGGTGGGCAAGGATTTAAATATCAGTAGATACGCAACGTATCGGCCAATACGTATTGGTTTTTCAAGGGACCAATACCGATATTGGCCGATACAGACCGATATTTAGCCGTATCACCGATACCACTACGTATTCCGATACCGAGATTTAAAACCTTGATGGTGGGAAATGAACGACAACCTTGATTTTTGAAGATGAAGATGATGATGAGATGAGATGTGAGAGAGAGAGAGAGAGCGCGCACCGGCAGCTTCAAAAGAATGAAGCAGCTCTCTTGGTTTGATTAGGGAAGGGAAGTGGAAAAAGAGATTATATAGTGGGAGCCCTAAAATGACAAAAAGACAACCTTACCCTTTTTAATTTCTTACAGTTACGCATTGCTCATGGGCAGGGTTGGTTTTTGAAGGTTTTATTTGAGATTGAAATTCAAGTCTCTAACTTTTTGGTAGTTATGGTATATAGGTTTATTATTTGTATTTTTTATGTTATATAAAATATGCTATAAAATATATTTTTGTATAAAATATGCTATAAAATATATTATTGCATGAAATATGCTACTATAAAATATATATATATATATAGGGAGCACTTCTAGTCCGGGCTCCGGACTTCCGGACCTCCACGTTCCCGATATTTTTTTTATGATCCGAACCGTCCAATGTGTTTAAAACGTGTTTTTAAGGGCCCCCGCGAGAAATCATCAA
>JAXBDA010001521.1:0-53603 GCA_036023075.1 Gaultheria prostrata
CGTACACCCCTTTCTTCTGTTGTAACTAACTGCTAACTAACTGGCTTAAGTATGCCTAATTACAGATTAACCCACCATTTACAATGATTAAGCACTTAAGTCCCTATTCCACTTTTGTGATATAACACATAATATCCGGTTATAAAAAATAAATAAAAAAATTAATTGCGCGTTTGCAAGTATACTAGTGTGTATTTATGTAAGTGCGTGCCTGCAAACTGGTTAGATCGTGTTCTTGGTATTTTTATTTTTTTCTCTACTTTCGGCGTTATGTATGAACTGATATTCTAGACTATGAGCGGAGTTAAAGTCTTAAAGATGGACCAAGGGGTCACGTGCCCCCTGGGTTTTGAACTAGTGCACTTTAGACCCCAATAGCTTGTATAATTTTCATTTACATCTTAAAATGTTTACACTAGTGCCCCTTGTAGTTTAAGAAATTATACATTCACCAAAGCTCAAAAACCTCAAAAGTAGTAAAAGTAGCCTAAATTAATTTGCGTCCCATTTCCCCCCCCCCCTCAAAATTCACCTCTCATCTCTTTTTAATAGGGCAATTTTTTTTTTAGTTTTTTCATGAATATCTCATAATAAAGTTTCGTTTGTTCGATTTTCATGTTGAATCTATTGCTTGAAAGTATGGCTTTTGATTCCAAAATTAATCATCAATGTTACGTTACATACTTTCGTTTGTTCTTTTTATAATTAAATGTAGATTGCATGTTAGAACTTAAGGTTTTTCAATTTGAATATCAACAAACTTTCTGGCTCTGTCACTGATCGTAGTCTTCCCGTCTTTTTTTCTTTTTTCATGTATCTTTGTAATATTATCTGCACTTGACTGTCGTTATTGATTAGTTTCCATACAGAAAAAATCAATAGATACAAGCTTTGGAATCTATGCTGTATTGGCTCTACTAGTTGTTTCTCGGATGGCGGTATTTGGCTAATATATGCCCTCCCACAAGTTCCCTAGCCTACGTTTGCTGATTACTCTTTAATTGTTCGGTAAGTACTGTTTAATTGTTTAGCTGATACTCCAATTTCTATTGTATATTATAACGATTGGTAAGTACTGAGATGCTCTGGACCATGAATGAAGGAAGCATGGTAATGAGTACAATATTGATTTGGGTCTCTAGGCCTGCCCTCCTTGATGCCTTTTGGCTTTGATTTGGGGGCATGGTTCTGCAACAAAACGTCTGTGTAGCTCTTCGGTTCTTGGAGGTTTAGGGGGCCACTGTTTCAGTGGTATTCTGAGCGCAGCCACTTTGTGCATATTGCCAAAGGTTAGGTCTGTTTCTCAACCATCCCCCACCCATACTCCCAATGATTGGGGACTAGATGGGTTTTGTTATTGTTGTTGTTGTTGTTGTTGGGGTGAAAGTTGTGGTGATGGAAGGCTATACCGGCGTTCTATTTAATGAGCGGGCATGGTATTGAGACAATTTAATTGACTGCGTATTACATTTTAAGTTTTTCCATATTACCTGGATATTTGTTAGTCTTAGCAGTGGAGAAACGTTACTTATTGAAGTTAATTCAATTTTTAGAAGTTTCATAAGCCACCAAGGAGAGATCAAGAGGACATGCTCGTTTACTTCCTGCTGTCTATGGTGGCCAGCCACCCCAATATTAAACTATTAGTATCAATTTCAAATGTATACAAAATTACCTTTCCGCGTGCTAGATGCTAATTGTCAATTCATAGGTTTGGTGAACTTATTTGACCACAAGGTCTTCAAGCTTGGTCTATAATTATGCACAGATATGTTATTTATCATTTGGATTTTGATGGCATTATGTGCATGAATTGTTAGCATGTGCAAATTGGATTTGAAACATGTCTTTCTGTTATTACCACCGAGCAATGAGCACGATGTAAAGTGCATATGCCTGTCGCTGTAACACTAGTATTTTCTCCATCAAGAAAAGGAAAGATATTGAAGGTATCATAACGATTTGCATTGAAAATGTTCTCACAAACACATTGTGATAATTCCCTACGAGTTTCTCCCTCCACAGCCCACTCTCATTACAAAAAGAGACGAACCAGATTTTTGTTAACATTTTATTGACGGTTATGTTACCTTCTCCATTCGGGTCCATAGAGGGTTTTAGATCACAAATATATTTATTTTCAGACAAATTGTGGTAATTTATCATGCTTGGATTTCTCATGAGTTGAGAGAGAGAGAGAGAGAGAGAGAGAGAGAGAGAGAGCACTAAATTGCATGTCACCTAGATTTATTTTTCTATTAACTCAGGTGTTTGAGCAATCTTACATGTACTGCGACTAATGCCTAGGACCAAGGTCCATTTAAAGTCTGGAAGAATCCCTGTACGGATGGACCCCACAATAGTTTTTCTGACCAAAGTCCTCTTAGTTTGATCTGTTCTTTTTACATTAGGGGTTATTCCATTTGAAACGGTGCGAGTTAAGAGAGAAGAATATCTTAGTTTCTATTCTTTGACCATTGGGTTTTTTTCCGTCTTCCAGGGGTATGAATCTCCTGTAGTCACACTAGCCTAACAAGAAAATGAAGCATCCATGGCTACCCCCCTGCCTCTCAGAAAAGGCACAAGTCTACATCGATCTACAATTTATCTTTGAGCTTGGAGCATGGAGACTGCTTTGGCAAAAGAAGCTTCTTCCTTTTCTTTGTCCTCCTCCATGACACCACAATACAAGTACGACGTCTTCGTGAGTTTCAGTGGCGTCGATACCCGCAACAATATTACCAGCCATCTTTTAGCCGCTTTGGAGCAATGTGGCTTTCATCCATTCAGAGATGACACAAAGCTTAATAGAGGAGAGTGCATTGGCTATGAACTTCTGAAAGCAATTGAGGAGTCGAGAATTTCGCTGGTCATTCTCTCTAAAAATTATGGCGCATCCAGTTGGTGCCTTGATGAACTTGTGGAGATCATGGAGTGCAGGATGACCTTGCAACAGATTGTCCTGCCTATATTTTATGATGTTGAGCCATCCGACGTGAGGGTGCAGAAGGGGAGTTTTGGAGAAGCATTTGCCAAGCACGTAGGGAGTTTTACAGCGGGTTCAGATGCAAGGGTGGGGAAGTGGAGGGAAGCTCTCACTGAGGTTGCCAATCTGTCCGGTTGGGATGCGCCAAAGGTGGCCAATGGGTATTTTCCTCAACTGTTCTGAAACTTTATTTAGGGGTGCAAGTGAAATTTTGACTACTTACAAAGTTTATTATGATATGATTACGTTTCTCATTAAAAATACTTTAAAACCAGAATGTCCGTCACGTTTGAAATGCTACAGCACCAGATGCGTGATTTTGCTTAAAACTTTGGTTTATTTGATGGTTGCTTCTAGGCTGACTGGTCCTCACCACCTCAGCTAACAATATATTTTTGCCTGCACAAATTCGCAGTGATGGAGCACAACTAACTCGGAAAGTCGTTGAAAAGGTTCAAAATATATTAGATCTTGTTCATCTACATGTTGCATGCCACCAAGTTGGACTCGAGCCTCGTCTTAAAAAACTCAGGAAATTGTTGAAAATGGAACCAGATCATGTTCTCATTGTTGCAATATGGGGGATTGATGGAATTGGTAAGACAACTATAGCTAAAAAGCTATACAATCTCATCCAACATGAGTTTGAAGGTAGCAGTTTTCTTGCAAATATTAGAGAAACTTCGAAGCAACCAAAGGGTTTGGTTGTTTTGCAAGAGCAACTTCTTTCGGATATACTCAAAATTGGAACTCATAAGTTAAGTAATGTTGATCAAGGAATTGAGGTTCTAAAACAGAGAGCTTTCCGTCGTAAGGTTCTTCTTATTCTTGATGACGTGGATGACATCCAACAATTGAAAGAATTAGCCATAGATCGAGATTCCTTTCGTTTTGGAAGTACGATCATCGTAACAACAAGAGATATTTCTTCGCTAAATTTGCTGAAAGTGGATGAGATATACGCTGCGGAGGAGTTGAATGGGGAGGAGTCTCTTGAACTCTTAAGGTGGCATTTGCTTAAGGAAGACCATCCTACAGAAGACCATTTGGACCTCTTAGGCCAAGTTGTGCATTATGCTGGAGGGCTTCCATTTGCTCTTGAAGTTTTGGGTTCCTTTTTATTGGGCAAGAGAATACCTGAATGGAAAATTACAATAGCGAACTTAAGGAAAATCCCTCATCATGACATTCAAGTAAAACTTAAGAAAAGCTTTGATTCACTAAGTAAGGAAATGAAGGACTTGTTCCTAGATATTGCTTGTTTTTTTGTTGGAACAGATCGAGAATTTACAGTAAAAATACTGGAAGGCTGCAAGTGTTCCGCAGCAACTGAGATTCAGGTTCTAGCCGATCGGTGTCTTATAAAATGTGACTCTGACCAACTTGTGATGCATGATCTGCTCAGAGACATGGGCAGAGAAATCGTGAGGCAAGAATCTGTTAGGGAGCCTGGGAGGAGGACCAGATTGTGGTATCATGAAGATGCCCTTGAAGTGCTGCGAGATGGCTCGGTGAGATCCATAGTCTTGAAACTTCCATAGATGCTTGATATTTTACTACTGCAAGAATTCCAAATGCATATGCATTAACTTAAACTTCTTGGGGCCATAATTCTGATAGTATATAGATAGGAACGCAACTGGCTAAAAATACACGTTCTTTTTCTCAGCAAGGTTCACTTTTTTCCTCATATCCACTGGGTTTTTCCGTACCAGGGAACTGAAGCTGTTGAAGGCCTCTTCCTAAACTTTGATGAGCCCACTGAAGTCCAAGTAAATCCAAAGGCATTTGAAAAGATGAACAGATTGTGGCTGCTTCATCTCAATTATGTTCATCTCAGGGAAGGTTACGAACATATCTCCAGAAGACTATTGTGGCTATGCTGGAATGGCTTCCCATTGAAATGTTTGCCGTCAAACTTATATATGGAGAATTTAGTTACTCTTGACTTGCGTTATAGTAGACTCAAAAAAGCATGGAAGGGAACCAAGGTACAACATTATTTTTCTCCTTTTTCAGACGCCACTTACATTTAGTGCTATTTGAAAGTTAACGTTCCTCGTTCTGTTTTGGACAGATCTTGGTCAAACTGAAATTCCTTTACCTAAGTTATTGCTATAACCTGATCAAAACCCCTGACTTCTCTGGACTCAGAAATCTTGAGGAACTATTTCTTAATGATTGCATAAGTTTGGTAGTGGTTGACGAATCTATTGGATTTCTCGACAAACTTCTTGTCCTGAATATGAAGAATTGTAAAAAACTTCGGAAGCTTCCCTCAAGCACTTTGATGTTGAATTCTCTTGAAAGTCTTGATCTCTCTGGCTGTTACAAGGTTGGAAAACTTTCTGGATTCAAAGGATCGCCATCTAAATCACGCTCCTCATTCCTTTCATCTTGGATGTTCACAACAAATAGAGTGAATTCTATTGGTTTACCACTTTCCCCTGTACATGGCTTATATTGCTTAAAGGAATTGAGGATGGAAGACTGCAATCTGTCATGTCTACCGAAGGAAGTCGGTAATTTGCTCTCACTGGAGACTTTGGATCTTGGTGGGAACAATTTGTGTACCTTACCGGATAGTATCTGCAACCTTTCTTGCTTAAAGCATTTGAATTTGAGAGGCTGCAATTTGTCATCTCTGCCCAGTGAAATTGGGAGGCTGATTTCGTTGGAGACTTTGGATCTTCACGGAAACAAGTTATGTACCCTACCGGATAGTATCTGTAATCTGTCTCGCTTGAAGAAGTTGTATTTGTCAGACTTTGATTTGTCACATCTGCCCAGTGAAATTGGGAGGCTGATATCATTAGAGACTTTGGTTCTTGGAGGTAACAGTTTACTTACCTTACCGGATAGTATGGGGAACCTTACTCGCTTGGAGAATCTGACTGCAATGTGCCATATCTGCCTGGCGAAACTGGGAGGATTTCATTAGTGTATTTGAATTTGGGGCGAAACAGTTTACGTACCCTTACTTGGGAGGTTTATCTCATCGGAAACTTTGGATTTCGTAGGCAACAATTTGTGTACTTCATTGGATGGTGCTGTAACCGTACTTGCTTGAAGGAGTTGTGTAATTTCCGTAATTTTCATGATGTATGCATATACTAGCTTCCATGTATATTAAATTCCTTAGAAAGCTTTTTATTTTATGCAGGATTTATATTCATCTTTGTACATATATAGCAATGTTATAATGATTAATGATAATGATATTGTTTTCCTTATGTGTTGGATACCTAATTAGGTTCTCATTATTTTTGTTTACTTCCTAACCAAGTAGGAAATCATACCAAAAATCTCATTTAAACTTATTTCCAATAATCCCATTAATTATTTAGTTTTCAATTTCCATCCCAAAATTCCTCTTCACAAATCCTTTTCAACTGTGGAATTGCAATGTTGAGCTCATTAAAGTGTTTTAATTTCTCTCTTGAAACTAAAGTAAAAATGTTTGTAACTTACCAAATCAAATGTTCCAAAAGTTGGCTTAGGCAGTAGGCAGCCACCCAACGCCTACATTTTAGGGTCTAGGCGTTGTGTATGTCAGTTGGGGATAATCAGCTATGCCGGATTAGTCGGGTAGGTGGCGACTAGGCGGCTCTGCTAGCGGGGATTAGTCAGTTAGGTGGGGATTAGTCAGCTAGGAGGGGACTAGTCGGCGGATCTATGTTATAACTTTCATTAGTGAACTTTGAATATCCAACTTTGTATTTGACTAGTTATTTGTTACTTTAGTCTTAATCTTTTCTTACTCAAACTTTGGATGAATGAGGTGAGGAGAGATTTTATAAATACATAGAAAAACGGAATACCGACTAATCTCTATGCCCCAATTACTCCCCAAGTCTCTTCCGCCCGACTAGCCACATTTAGAGCATTGCCTTTCAATAGTTTCAGTGACCTTGCAAGCTTGGAAAGACCCTACTTGAATCATTGTGGAAGGCTCCAATCGCTTCCAGCAAGTTTATGTTGTATGGACGCGAGCTACTGCACATTACTCGAAAGCATACCTCGTTGGGGATGATCATACTTCGTTGCAAGATGACACTGAACAATTTTGAATCAAAAGGAAAGTTTGTAGGAACTTGAATCAAATGGAAAGTATTCAATTCCTACAAACCGATGGAAAGTAATTTGTACTAAGGGTGCACTCCGGCCCGCTAATCTGCCCAACCCAGCCCGGTTTTTTCAGAATTTTCATATTCTTTATTCAAGATGAACCAGAAGTAAAATATCTTACTCAAAGCTGGAAAAAAAAAACGCGTGACATGACAAAAAAGATTCAGAAGAATGTCAACTTAACAAAGGTTTAATTTCCTTGAGTTGTTCAAGCTCATTAACCATCTGGAGCCCAACTCAAATCCAAGTCAGCTCAACTTGAGCTCAGTTTGAGAATTTCTCATAAAGCTCCAGCTTCAACTTACTAAAATCTTTATAAACAAGTTTGCGAATTGTGTGCATCAAAGCTGGATTTGACTTGGTTGCGGCATTCCTAGTTGGAGGGCCACAAGCCCAGGGTGGGATTTGATTTAACTATAATAAAGTACAGTACTTTAAAGAATTTCTCGTCTGATCGCAGGGATTACAAACATGAGTAAAACAAGCACAACGAACATCAGAACTTGAAAAAAAAAAAAAACTAGAGAGTACAAAATATGAATAGGCATCGCAAATTTTTCAAAAACCCGAATCCCAATCAAAACACGGAAAGAAAATCGAAAAAATGTCCTAAAGTTTTTTTGTTTTTTTTTTTTTCTTCTTGCTCTTTAAGTAACTAACAATACTGCATTATAAAAGAGGATACACACAAATAATCTCCTCCTGCATAATTCAAAGACTCATCAATTTCAAGCTTTTCCTTCCTTTTTTTGTCATTCATATTATAACTTTCCCCCTCAAACTCCGTAGAAAATAGAAAAGAATTCAGCAGGACCATATGCAGCAATACTACCATGCATAAACTCTCATTTCGATCCAAAAACGTGTTCGCTAGCCAAGAACCACGAGACATGTAAAGAAGAGATACCGGAAGGAAGTAGCATTGCTTCCCAATTACAAATACGAAGAGATCTACCTTCAGCCTTGATGAAGAGATGTCAGCAACTTAGTATGTCACACAAAGCAATTAGATTAACAAACAGGATTCATTTTGTAGGATAACTTAACCCCCTACTACAAGATTAACAACACTAAAAGTGAAGTCAAAATACTAGGGTTCAAATCTAATTAATTTAGCTAATTCGTGACCATACTGCAAAAACTTAAATAGTAACGCCATGCAATTGTCAGACCAACATCCTAAACAGTTATAAAAACATCTTAAAAGGACTGTTTTAATCTTAACCACCAACAGAAACATAGTAATGCAAGGATAATTTAAGCACAGCTCCCACTTGTCTGACCTCCACGGTAGCAAGAACTTCACGTCTATAGCAATCAAATGGCTAGCTCTTCAGTTTCTTTTCTTTTCTTTTTAAGCACTTGCTCATCTTCGGCTTTGGAGACACTTCCTTCCACTTCCTTTATTCCACCCGGTACTCCATTTCTGCATCCATTATTTTTTGGGGGGTATTATAAATAAACGTGTAGAATATAAACGTATAAACAAAAGCATACAAGCCCGACTCCAGCCCGAATCTATCAAGGGTAGCACTCTTGACTGACTGAATAAGAGCCCAGCAGCTATGGAATGATCCAAAGAAACAATTGATAGTTCTACAACCCTCCCGCATGAGGCAGCTCCAAAGCCAAAGCCAAGCAACTAATGGCATGGAATATAGTAATACCAAGACAAACAGCAATGGAGGCATAGACAGCTCCATCCGGAAATTCCCAAGTACTGAACCCTTTTGGACAAAAAGAAAGGCACTGAACTAGATACACCGATCCCAGAACACGCCCCAAAACTCCACCCTTCCCCAACAACTGTAAAAAGACTCCCTAAAAACAAGCATACAAAAGATAAACGACCAAGGACCATCCTTTGGCCCAAACAAGATCTCCCAAAGAACCCTCTCAATGCCGAAAGAGCTCCCACCAACCAATTCCCTCTGAAAAGTGGAACGAGGTAAACTTCTCCACAACCTTCGTCTCACCAAGAAGGAAATTAATAAATTACGGGGAAAAAAAAAAAACTCAGAGAAAAGGGAAAGAAGGGGATGGGGACGGGGGTGGGGAGTGATGGAGATACTCACACCCAAATGACCAAAATCCACAAAAAAGAAAACTACAGTGCAACGATACACAAACGCTGAGCCAATCTAAGCAACTCGCCTCACTCCCCATCCATATAAGTTAGAAAGTAGCTTACTGGCGTAAGGCGTAGAAATCTTCTCGTTGGATTGAATTGTGGCAAAAAGAAATTTGATTTTAATTCAGTTTTCTCAATGTTTTGTTGGACTTTGTGCAGTATACCCCTATTTGCTTAGCGGAAGGTTTTTTTTCCTCCTTGGCTGGGTTTGGATGTTTCAGGTTTTGCTTGGTCTTGGATGGTTTAGGGGAGGTATACCTAGCATTTTTTCCTTTTGTTGCTGCTGTTTTTTTGGAGGAATGCTACAATACACACCCCTAAATATGAGATTTTGTGACTCAAAATATGAGATTTTGTGGCTCAAATATGAGATTATTCCATATGAGATTTTGTGACTCAAAATATGAGATTTTATGAGATTTGCGTACGGTATGCACCCAAATATGAGATTTTGTGGCTCCACATATGAAAAAAAATCGATCTCATATAGAGGGCCACAAAATCTCATATGACGGTTTTGTCCTGTAGTGAGAATGTGATACATATCGCGTATATATATATTTGATGTGACATATCTCATATTTGTGCCACAAAATCTCATATTTGGTGCCACTAAATCTCATATTTGACCCATATGAGATTTTGTGGCATAAATATGAGATTTTGTGGCACAAATATGAGACATGTCACATATATGTATTGATGTGACATGTATGTGACATGTCTAATATATGTGCCACTAAATCTCATATTTGGTGCCACTAAATTTCATATTTGATCCATATGAGATTTTGTGGCACAAATATGAGATTTTGTGACTTATATGAGATTTTGTAACTGGCCATATGAGATTTTGTGGACTGACCATAAGGTGCCACAAAATCTCATATGGTCACAAAATCTCATATTTGACCATATGAGATTTTGTGGACTTAAATATGAGATTTTGTGGACTTATATGAGATTTTCTGACTACCCGTATGAGGGTGCATACGGTACGCCCTTTCATACCTTTAGCCACAAAATCTCATATTTTGATACATAAAATCTCATATGGAATAATTTTTTGGGGGTGTGTATTGTAGCAACACCCTGTTTTTTGGGGTGTTCTTGTGGTCATCTCAGTATTGTTCTCTTGTTCTGGAGTTTAGGTCGTCTTGGGTGTTTTGTTCGGTTCCATCCTTGTTGTGTCTTGTTATTTCCACTTTTGGGTCTTTGGCGATTTCAGTCTAGACCCTTTTAATCTTTGTTATTTGTTTTCAAAGATTAATAAATTTTTTTCTTATCAAAAAAAAAAAAGGTTAAACAAAATGAAATCGAGTACAATAAGAAAAAGAAATTCACAAGAGAGCTCCAAACAATATGATCAACTTTTCTTGGCATACAAGGGAGCAAATCCCAAATCCGTTACTTTGACCACTAGGACTAGGCTAAAGAGAGATTCAATTTGACCTAGAATTACAGAGAGTGAAGAAGATGAGATTAGGAGAAACTGACTTTCATTATACTTTTCTTGTGTGTCGAAGAAGATATTACATACTCTATATATAAACCCCAGCCTAACAACTTACCATGTTTGTTAACAGATTTCCAGCTATCCAAATTTTTTTTTTTTTTGTGGGTAAATAGCTATCCAAATTTGAAATACAATAATAACAGAAAGCGTAATTAACAGAAATGGAAAACCAACTAACTAACTAATTATCTGAGGTAGGTCACTCCCGTCACATAGGCCGCATGTCAAACAGTTTCAGTCACCAACGTCCTCTTAGTTGATTGATTCTTTTTACTTGGTAGGTCATATGAAATGGTGAAAAGTGAGAGAGAAGAATTATCATGTTGTCTATTCTTTTAACAGTTTCTTGGTATCCCCTCTCTCTGTTACAGTGGCGAATATCCTATAATCAAACAAGTCACCTGACAAGAAGAGAAGTATACAAGGCTACCCTGTCTCTCGGAGAAGGCACAGGTCTAGATATATCATTCATCTTTGAGCTTGGTCCATGGAGACTGCTTGGGCAAACGAAGCCTCTTCCTTTTCCCCGTCCTCCTCCATCGCACCACAATTCAACTATGAAGTCTTCTTGAGTTTCAGCGGTGTCGACACCCGCAACAATTTTACCAGCCATCTTTTAGCCGCTTTAGAGCAACAGGGATTTCATACATTCAGAGATGACACAAAACTCAACCGAGGAGAATATATTGGCAATGAACTTCTGAAAGCAATTGAGAAGTCAAGAATTTCGCTGGTCGTTCTGTCAAAAAATTATGCCGAATCCATGTGCTGCCTTGACGAACTTGTGAAGATCATGGAGTGCAGGAAGACCTTGCAACAGATTGTTCTGCCTATCTTTTATAAGGTTGAGCCATCAGACGTGCGTGCGCAAAAGGGTAGTCTTGCTGAAGCATTTGCCAAGCACGCCGAGCATTTTAATGAGGGCCCGGGTAGCAAGGTGGAGAAGTGGAAAGAAGCGCTTACTCAGGTTGCCAGCTTATCAGGCTGGGACTTGCCAAAGGTGGAAAATGGGTATTTTCCTCGACCTTTCTAATATGTTCTTGAAAATAACCTAAAATGGTGCCAGCCAACAGTCATCTTGTTGGGTGTGCGAGTGAAATTCTACCTACAGTTCATCTATGCTCTTGAAACAATTCAACACCAGTTCTCTGCGAAATTTCATATCGTACAGCACCAGATGTGTGAATTAGCTTATAAGTTTTGTTTATTTGATGGCTCAGAAGACATCCGTGGAAAACTTATTTTGCAATTAAAGAAGCCAAAACAAAGAAATTCTAACTAAGAGTATGCCTTTGACTTGGTTAGACCTTTCTGTTATGTGTGCCCCTAATTACAAAATATGTTGAAAGCTTACATTCATTCTATGATCTACGTTTGTCGGCAGACTAGCATGACTCGGGTTATACTTATGGTTCTTCTAAATCTTTCACAAAGGCTTAATTATGTTTTTTCTCTTTAATGCTATGCGCAATTTCACAGAAATGAAGCAAAGTCAATTCAGAAAATCGTTGAAGAGGTCGGAAATAGATTAGACATTGCACATCTAAATGTTGCAGACCACCAAGTTGGACTAGAATCTCGTCTGCAAAACCTCGAAGATCTTTTGAGCATGGAATCAAGTAATGTTTTCATTGTTGGCATATGCGGGATTGGTGGAATTGGTAAGACTACCATAGCTATGAAACTGTATAATGACATCCAACATATGTTTGAAGGTAGCAGTTTCATTGCAAATGTCAGGGAAACTTCGAAGCAATCGGGCCTGGTTGCTTTACAAGAGCAACTTCTTTCAGATATATGCAGAAACGGAACCCATCATGTAAGAAATTACTATCAAGGAATCGAGGTTATAAAACGAAGAGCTTTCTGTCGAAAGGTTCTTCTTGTTCTTGATGATGTGGATAATGTCCAACAATTGAAAGCTTTAGCGATAGATCGAAATTACTTCGCTTCTGGAAGTAGGATTATCATAACAACAAGAGATGTGTCTTTGCTAAATTTGCTTAAAGTGGATGAGATTTATGCACCAGAGGAGTTAAATAGGAGTGAATCTCTCGAACTCTTAAGTTGGCATGCCTTCAAGGAAGACCATCCCAAAGATAACTATTTGGACCTTTCAATTCAAGTCCTGGCCTATGCTGGAGGGCTTCCATTAGCTCTTGAGGTTCTTGGTTCCTTTTTGTATGACAAGAGCACACCTGAATGGAAAAGTGCAATATCAAAATTGAAAAAAAATCCCTCATGTTGATATTCAAGCAAAACTCAAGATAAGTTTTGATTCCCTATGTCATGAAGTGAAGGAGTTGTTCCTAGATATGGCATGTTTTTTTGTTGGAACGGGTCGAAATTTTGTAGTAAAAATACTGGAAAACTGCAACTCATTTGCAGAAATTGGGATCCGGGTTTTGGCCGATCGGTGTCTCGTGAAAGATGACGGTAACCAAATTGTGATGCATGATATGCTTAGAGACATGGGCAGAGAAATCGTCCGGCAAGAATCTGCTAAGGAGCCAGGGAGGCGGAGCAGATTGTGGTATCATGAGGATGCCCTTGAAGTGCTGGTGGATGGCACGGTGAGGTCCATACACATGAACCTTTTATAGATATATGATATTTAACTACTGCAAGAATTCCAAATGCATATGCACTTCCTTAGTTCTGACAGTTAATTAATTAAATAATGTGGGTCGTATACTGAGAGTATATATAGACATGAACGTACTGGCTTAAAATTAACTTATTCTTTTTCCCAGCAAGGTAAACCTTTTTCCATCCTTATCCATGTGGCTTTTCCGTATCAGGGAACTGAAGCTGTTGAAGGCCTCTTCCTAAACTTTCATGAGCCCAATCAGGTCCAAGTAAATTCAATGGCATTCGAAAAGATGAACAGATTGTGGCTTCTTCATCTCAATTATGTTCATCTCAGGGAAGGTTGCGAGCATATCTCCAGAAGACTATTGTGGCTAGGCTGGAAGGGCTTCCCATTTAAATGTTTACCGTCAAGCCTACATATGGAGAATTTAGTTGCTCTTGACTTGCGTTATAGTAGCCTGAAAAAAACATGGAAGGGAACCAAGGTAAACAACATTCGATTTTTTGTTTTTTGGACGCCACTCCCATTTTGTGTTGCATGAAAATTAACGTTCCATGTTGTGTTTGGACAGATCTTGGTCAAACTGAAATTCCTTTACCTAAGTCATTGCTATCACTTGATCAAAACCCCTGACTTCTCTGGACTCACCAATCTTGAGGAACTGTTTCTGAATGATTGCGTAAGGTTGGTAGAGGTTGGCGAATCTATTAGATTTCTCAACAAACTTCTTGTGCTAGATATGAAGAACTGTAAAAACCTTCAGAAGCTTCCCTCAAGCATTTTGATGTTGGAAACTCTCGAAAGTCTTGATCTCTCTGGCTGCTCCATGCTTGGAAATTTTTCTGGATTCAAAGGATCGCCATCTAAATCACAGTCCTCATTCCTCTCATCTTGGATTTTCAGAACAAAGAGAGTTGATTCTATTGGTTTGTCACTTTCCTCTGTACAGGATTTAAGTTGCTTAAAAGAATTGAGGATGGAAAACTGCAATCTGTCATGTCTACCAAATGAAGTTGGGAAGATGAAATCATTGGAGACTTTGGATCTTGGCGGAAACAATTTTCGTAACTTACCTGATAGAATCTACAACCTTACTCGCTTAAAGAAGTTGAATTTGAGTGGCTACGATTTGTCACATGTGCCCAGCGAAATTGGGAGGCTGGTCACAGTGAAGACTTCGATTCTTCAAGGAAGCAGTTCACTTAGCTTACCGGGTATTATCTGTAACCTTACTCGCTTGGAGCAGCTGTCTTTGAAAGTAATAATGTTTGTAGCCTACCAAATAGTTTCAGTGACCTTGCTAGCTTGGAAGTACTCAATTTGAGTAATTGTGGAAGGCTTCAATCACTTCCAGAGCTTCCAGTAACTTTACGCAATATGGATGCAAGCTACTGCACATTACTAGAAAGCATACCTGCTGAGTTCAACTGGCAAGCCGGAATACGCCTGATCTTTCCGGGATGCAATATGTTAGCTAAGAACAATTTGGCAAATAATGCTGTAGAAGGATTCGGCCAACATAAGGTTCTCTCTCTCTCTCTCTCTCTCTCTCTCTCTCTCAACAAAAATATCGACCATAGGATATAAAGCATATACTGCAGCAATATAACTGCTAATATCCCTTTTGTCGTCTTCGTATTGTCTGTTAATATTGAGGAATGCTACAATATACACCCCTACATATGAGATTTTATGACTCAAAATATGAGATTTTGTGGCTCAAATATGAGATTATTCCATATGAGATTTTGTGACTCAAAATATGAGATTTTGTGACTCAAATATGAGATTGCGTACGGTATGCACGATCTCATACAAAGGGCCACAAAATCTCATATGAGGTTTTGTCCTGTAGTGGGAATGTGATACATATCGCGTATATATATATTGATGTGACATGTCTCATATAACGTGCCACTAAATCACTAAATCTCATATTTGATCCATATGAGATTTTGTAACTGGCCATATGAGGGTGCATAAGGTGCCACAAAATCTCATATTTGACCATATGAAATTTTGTGGACTTAAATATGAGATTTTGTGGACTTATATGAGATTTTCTGACTACCCGTATGAGGGTGCATACTATACGCCCTTTCATACCTTTAGCCACAAAATCTCATATTTGAGTCACAAAATCTCATATGGAATAATTTTTAGGGGTGTGTATTGTAGCATGACTCGTTAATATCAGCTTGTGTGAAAATTTCAAATCCTGTCAAGAAAAGTTCAATTTACTTTACTAACGCATGATCTGTTGGAACAGGAATGGTCTGTTCATGACACTGGTATTAATCTTTCAGGGGATGAGGTTCCGAATTGGATCCAGTATCAGTCTACTGGGTCAAAATTGTCTCTTGTGGTGCCGCCTCGGAAAATACTGGGCTGGATTTTATGCATAGTTTTCAGGACTCACGAAAAACCTGGCGAACTTACTATAAAGATTGTCTGTAATAAAACTAACGTTGCCATTTTCTTTAAGGAACTAACATATCACGATCAAGATCAGATGATTATACACTTCCTCCCAACAGCGCCTTTCACAGAACGTTATTTCTATGGCGAGGGTGAACTGGAGATTGAGATAAGTCCATATGACGAGAAGAAGACAGTGGGATGGTTGACGGTGAAGAAGTGTGGAATTAGTCTCGTTTGTGAGGATGATGGTGACAATACAGAGACAAATGACTTGTAAGTTTGATACTACAAAGGATCCAGATCATTTTAGTCCCGTGTTAAAATTAGTCGAGTGCACTTAAGGTTGCCCGGATATCCTCAGTTATTATAAAAACTTGGTTGTATTCTCCTTTTTTACCATATTTTGAGGTCTTTTATATTTGTCTTCTTTTCTTTTCTTTTGGAATTTTGTTATACAAAATTCTTTATATTCTCATGCCCCTGTTGAATTGAATATTGAATATGCAGTTGATCAAAAAAAAAAATTTGAATATGCAAAGTTCTCTCTATTTTGTCATTTTATTTTTTTCGGTATATTATGTCACTCTCCCAATCAATTTTTTTTTTCTATTTTTGTAGTGAGTAAATCGTTTTTTTCCCTTTAGCTTAGAGTAATCTATTCTTTCCAGATTCTTCAAATTTTTTATCCAAAGCTGGAAAAGAAACACGTGAAATGGCAAAAAAGATTCAAGAGAATGTCAACAAATGTATGACTTCCTTGAATTGTTCAACCTCATTAAACCATCTGGAGCCCAACTCAAATCCAAGTCAGCTCAACTCGAACACAGTTCGTGAAATTCTCACAAAGCTCCAGTAAAATCTTAAGAAACAAGTTTGTGCGCATCAAAACTGGATTTGACCTGTTTGCGGCATCCCCAGTCAGAGGGCCATCAGCCTCAGGGCAGGATTTGATTCGACTAAAATAAAGTACTTGAAAGAATTTCTCGTTTGATCGCCAAGAATTTGACAGAGAAATTAGCAAAGGCATATTAACGAGGCAAGATTGGTTCTCCAAATAAAATTTTGAGCAGAATCTCCACTCGTAGCTAAGCAATTTCAAATTTGATAGGTTAACCATCAAAGCTATGTTTTCTAAGGCTAGTGGGCAAGAGTATCTACTTCCTTTTTTTTTTTTGATCGGCAGTATCTACTTCGTTAGTCAGAGAAACAAGTTTTGTATGTGCCATAAGTACACTAAAAAAGAAACTAGAGAGTACAAAATAAGAATGGACATCGCAAATATTTCAAAAATCCGTATCCCAATCAAAACCTGAAAAGAAAATCGAAAAAATGTCCTAAATTTTTATTTTTTCTTCTTGCTCTTTTAGTAACTAACAATACTGCATTAGAAAAGAGGATACACGCAAATAATCTCCTGCATAATTCAAAGACTCATCAATTCAAGCTTTGCCTTCCTTTTTTTTTTCATTCATATTATAACTTTCCCCTCAAACTCCGTAGAAAATAGAATGCACTAAGAATTCAGCAGGACCATATGCAGCAATACTACCATGCATAAACTCTCATTTCGATCCAAAAACGTGTTCACTAGCCAAGAACCACGAGACATGCAGAGAAGAAATACCGGACGGAAGTAACAAATACGAAGAGATGGTTAGCAACTTAATATGTCACACAAAGGTTAGACAGGAAAACAAATCCTTAATAAAAAAACGGAAATACGTAATAAGATAATTGTTACATCAGTAGCAAACATTACGGTACCCTGACAAAAGAAACAAAACAGGATACATTTTGTAGGATAACTTAACCCCCTACTACAAGATTAACAACACTAAAAGTGAAGTCAAAATACTAGGGTTCAAATCTAATTAATTTAGCTAATTCGTGCCCATACTGCAGAACTTAAATACTAATGCCATGGAATTGTCAGATCAACCTCCTAAACAGTAACAAAAACATCTTAAAGGACTGTTTTAATCTTAACCACCAACAGAACATAGTAATGCAAGGATAATTTATGCACAGCTCCCACTTGTCTGACCTCCACGGTAGCAAGAACTTCACGTCTATAGCAATCAAATGGCTTGCTCTTCGCTCTTCAGCTTCTTTTCTTTTTTGTTAAGCGCTTGCCCATCTTCGGCTTTGGAAACACTTCCTTTGTTCCACCCGACTCCAGCCTGAATCTATCATTATCAAGGGTAGCACTCTTGACTGACTGAATAAGAGCCCAGCAGCTATGGAACGTCACATGAATGATCCAAAGAAACAATTCATAGTTCTTCAACCCTCCCGCATGAGGCAGCTCCAAACCCAAAGCCAAGCAACTAATGGCATGGAATATAGTAATACCAAGACAAACAGCAATGGAGACATAGACAGCTCCATCTCGAAATTCCCAAGAACTGAACCCTTTTGGACAAAAAGAGAGGCACCGAGCTAGATACACCAATCCCAGAACACGCCCCAAAACCCCACCGTTGCCCAACAACTGTAAAGAGACTCCCTAGAAACAAGCATACAAAAAGATAAACGCACCAAGGACCATCCTTTGGCCCAAACAAGATCTCCCAAAGAACCTTCTCAATGCCTAAAGAGCTCCCACTAACCAATTCCCTTTGAAAAGTGGAATGAGGTAAACTCTCCACAACCTTCGTCTCACCAAGAAGGAAATTAATAAATCATAGCCTGATGCAAAAATAAATAAATAACCCTCAAAGAAAAGGGAAAGAAGGGGAGGGGATGGGGACGGGGACGGAGGTGATGGAGAGACTCACACCCAAAAACTACAGAAAAGAAAGCTATAGTGCAAGGATTATTTTTCTCCTTTTTTGGATGCCACATACATTTAGTGCTATTTGAAAGTTAACGTTCCTCGTTCTGTTTTGGACAGATCTTGGTCAAACTGAAATTCCTTTACCTAAGTTATTGCTATAACCTGATCAAAACCCCTGACTTGTCTGGACTCAGAAATCTTGAGGAACTATTTCTGAATGATTGCATAAGTTTGGTAGTGGTTGACGAATCTATTGGATTTCTCGACAAACTTCGTGTCCTGAATATGAAGAATTGTAAAAAACTTTGGAAGCTTCCCTCAAGCACTTTGATGTTGAAATCTCTTGAAAGTCTTGATCTCTTTGGCTGCTCCAAGCTTGGAAAACTTTCTGGATTAAAAGGATAGCCATCTAAATCACGCTCCTCATTCCTTTCATCTTGGATGTTCAGAACAAATAGAGTGAATTCTATTGGTTTATCACTTTCCCCTGTACATGGCTTATATAGCTTAAAGGAATTGAGGATGGAAGGCTGCAATCTGTCATGTCTACCGAAGGAAGTCGGTAATTTGCTCTCTCATTGGAGACTTTGGATCTTGGCGGGAACAATTTGCGTACCTTACCGGATAGTATCTGCAACCTTTCTTGCTTAAAGCATTTGAATTTGAGAGGCTGCAATGTGTCACATCTGCCCGTGAAATTGGGTGGCTGATTCCGTTGGAGACTTTGGATCTTCACGGAAACAATTTATGTACCCTACCAGATAATATCTGTAAGAAGAAGTATTTGTAAGACTGATTTGTCACATCTGCTCAGTGAAATTGGGAGGCTGATATCATTAGAGACTTTGGTTCTTAGAGGTAACAATTTACTTACCTTACCGGATAATATGGGTAACCTTACCCGCTTGGAGATTCTGTCTTTGATAGACTGCAATCTGCCTGGCGAAACTGGGAGGGTTTCATTATTGTATTTGAAGCTGGGGCGAAACAGTTTACGTACCCTTACTTGGAAGGTTTATCTCATTGGAAACTTTGGATCTCGTAGGCAACAATTTGTGTACTCCGTTGGAATCGAACCCTGCCCATATGCATGGAAGTATAAGAGAGGCACCAACTGCACTCCACTCCACTTGTGTAACCTTACTTGCTTGAAGGAGTTGTCAGTTGTGTAACGATCGTAATTTTTGTAATTTCCATGATGTATGCATATACTAGTTTTCATGTATATTATTAAATTCCTTAGATAGCTTTTTATTAAATTCCTTAAAATAGCTTTTTTATTTTATGCAGGATTTACATCTCTCTTTGTACATATATATAGACATGTTATAATGATATTGTTTTCCTTGTGTGTTGGCTGCCTAATTAGGTTCTCATTATTTTTGTTTACTCCCTAACCAAGTAGGAAATCATACCAAAAATCTCTTTTAAAATTAAACATATTTCCAATAATCCCTTTAATTATTTAGTTTTCAATTTCCATCCCAAAATCCCTCCTCAGAAATCCTTACCAACGGTGGAATTGGAAAGACTATTTCCAATAATCCCATTAATCAACTATGCAGGGATTAGTCGGGTAGGTGGCGACCAAAAATGATAAATGCACAACAATCAGCTCCAACATGGCTCCAACACACTCACATGGTGTGTGGAGCCGACACAAACTTCACACTCACATGGTGTGTGGAGCCGACATAAACTTCACACTCAATGTGTGTGGGTTCCACACCACATGTGAGTGTGTTGGAGTCATATGTTGGAGACTTTTGTTGTACATGTATCATTGTTGTTAGGCGGCTCTGCTAGGCGGGGATTAGTCAACTGGGCAGTGACTAGTCGGCGGGTCTATGTTATAACTTTTATTAGTTCTAGGGTTAAATGTGTAATATTTATTAACACATGCAGGGGTACCGACTAATCTCTAGGCCCCAATTACTCACAGTGTCTCTTCCGCTCGACTAACGCCTAGTGTATTTAGAACATTGCACCAAATAGTTTCAGTGACCTTGCAAGCTTGGAAAGACTCTACTTGAATAATTGTGGAAGGCTCCAATCGGTTCCCGTCGCTTCCATAGCTTCAAATCCTGTTAAGAAAAATAAATTTAATTTGTACTCAACTCATTATCGGTTGGAATAAGAATGGTGTGCACTTCAGAGCATAATTGGTATCATCTTCCAGGGGATGAGGTTCCCAATCCCAATTGGTTCCAGTACCGGTATATGTACAGAGTCGGAAATATCTCTTGTGGTAACTCGGAGAATCCAGGACTAACAAAAAACATAGTCACAAGACTCACAACACCAGATGTATGAATTTGCTTACAACTTTGGCTTTTTTGATAGTTTCTATATAGAAAAAAATCAACAGATACAAGCTTTGGAATCTATGTTGTATTGGCTCTAATAGTTGTTTCTTGGATGGCGGTATTTGGCTTATCTATGCCCCCCACAAGTTCCCTATTTTTGTCACAAATGATTGTGATTTGTAAACTAATTTGATGGTTATGTAGGGAATTCGCCCACTTTATATATTGGGCTCCGATTTTTTGGGATTGGGAATCTCTACAAGCCGGAGAATTTTTCCAAGGGAAAATTCCGTCAATTCTTTAAGTTCTACCTCAAGGAAAGAAATAAGGGGTCCCCTACAGCGATCAAATCTGGGGACCCTAGGCAGCTTCGCAAAGGTGAAGAGCTCAACAATGCAATTGTTTTCGCATTCCTAGAATTTATAAATTGGGAAACAATAGTAAAAGCGCTACCGGAAAACACCCCTTTGAGAGAATGTTATGATAAGGCAAGTCATGTCCGGCTTTACAGAGAGACATGAGGACTTTATTGGCTGCACTTCAATTACTTGAAGCATTACGCGAAGTCTGTAAGTACTTTTTATTACTATATAATAAAATATTTTTTGTATTTTTATTGTTGATTGATGAAAACTTTAACTCGTAGTGCGAGAACCTTAAAATTCATTGTCGCCTACTGAGTTAAGAATTTCATCAATCAACAATAAAATACAAAAAATATTTTATTATATTCTAATAAAAAGTACTTACAGTGCTTCAAGTAATTGAAGGGCAGCCAATAAAGTCCTCATGTCTCTCTGTAAAGCCGGACATGACTTGCCTTATCATAACATTCTCTCAAAGGGGTGTTTTCCGGTAGCGCGTTTACTATTGTTTTCCAATTTATAAATTATGGTAATGCAAAAACAATAGCATTGTTGAGCTCTTCACCTTTGCGAAGCTGCCTAGGGTCCCCAAATTTGACCGATGTAGGGGACCCCTTCTTTCTTTCTCTACTATCCTCGAGGTAGAACTTAAAGAATTGACAGAATTTTCCCTTGGAAAAATTCTCCAGCTTGTAGAGATAACAGCGCCTATCCTCCCAATCCCAAAAAATCGGAGCCCAATAGATAAAGTGGGCGAAATCCCTACATAACCATCAAATTAGGTTACAAATCACAATCATTTGTGACAAATAGAAAAAATGAAACTGAGAAAACAAAGATAAAACTGGCACCATCAGAGCAATGACTTTTACCTTACTACATAAACCCAGAGTGGCCAACATGGATAGTTCAATAAGTAATGTTTATACTAGCAAACTGTTCTAGAGGGATGAATCCAGAACACATTGCCAAACAAATGGTGCAAATTTCCTAAATTAGCTGAAAATTATCGAAAGGAATTTGGCCAAACCACAAAATTTCTCAAAATTTGGGCTTCTACCGCTGGTTTTACAATGGCCCAACATGCTGCCTTTTGTTATTGATTTTGACTCGGCATTTTTTTCAAAAATGACACGGCACATATTAGTTTTCTGTATCAAGAAAATTAATTTGATAGTAATGTTGTTTACGATTTCATATGAATTGATGACAATAAATACGATATATTAACATGTATAGTGTCCTTGTGCTCTGTTGATGTTTATGCTTCTTTTATACTAGTTATTTATTTCAAGTAGGATGGTTGTTTATTTAGAAAGAAACCAAGCGAAATGGTTTCTATAATGCTTATTTTTTTCATTTAACTTCTTAATTTTATACTTGTAGGAATTTGCTCACTTCGTATACTGGGCACCAGTGTTTTGGACTTGGGAGGATCGGTGTACTTATCTGTCCAAGATGGAAAATTTCTCGAAAGGAAAATTCCATGAATTCATGAAATTCTACCTGGAGGACGATAGAGCAAGAAAGCCGGGCTCCCCTACAGCGGTCAAAACTGGTGACCCTAAGCTTCATAGAGATGTTGAGCTCAACGAACCGAATGATTTTGCCTTCCCGGAGTTTAGAAATTGGGTAACAATAGTAGAATCGTTAGAGGAAAAATGCCCTTTGAGAAAATCTTATGATAAGGCCAAATATATCCGACTGTACAAAGACACAGGAGACAAATAAAACTAAACAAATACACTAAATAATAAAGAAAAGTAAGAAAGGAACCATACCTAACCTCCGCAGAGCCAAGCTAACTGCCTCAGAAATCGGTAGAGTCTGGGCTAGACTGCCTAATTAGAACCATCTCAATGCAAAACAACTCAGGAAAACTTAAATCGGCTTGAGTCGTTTGTCCTAAGGTGTAAGAAACCTCTAGCTTGAACTCAAACCTATTGAATCACAGTTCTAACCAAAGGTTCTTGAACAGTTGTTCTGAACTTACTGAACGCAAACAATTAACTTTTCTGAACGATTTGAAAGGCTTGGGGTAAGGGGGTATATATAGGTCAATTTTGGAGGCAAAACGAGTTGGTTTTTCGATGTGGGATTGCACAAGAAGCGAGATTTCCGTACCCAAAGGCAGTTGAATGCACAAAACAAGAAAATGTGTTTCGAAGGGCCGGACCGGCACTTAGAACAGCTGAGCCGGCTCTTGGGTAAAATGGATTCGGTTCGGTTCGGTTTGGTTGGGGTTCGGGGACAGCATAAAATGACCAACTTTGCGGGCTCGCTCCGGACACTCCCAAACTCGGATTCGCACGTGGATTGAATCGTTGAAAAACTTGTTGAGTCTACTTTCTCACCTAACTGATTTGGATCTAAAATAATTTGGACATAAAAATATATGACAATTAGACCCTTAGTTGATTGGAAACGAGTCATTTCGGTAAAATCTGCATATCTCCCTTATTTCAAATCGGATTGAGACATATTATATATCAATAAAAAGGATTTTGAAAGTAGTAAATGATGGTGGAATCCAACCATTAAAATAAGAAAGTTTGGTTTATGAAAAGTGGGCTGAAAAGCAGACTACATTGAAGATCGACGGTGTCACTAAGGCTAGAACATGTTTCCACACTTTTGTGCATTATTTGAGGGCCAAAAACAAATTATTTTGATAAACAAAAAGACACAACATATTTTGAAAATGAATCAGCACAGAACACAACGCAACTTGAAAAAGGTTTGTGAATCAATAAAACGTTTTGTGACTCGATAAAACGTTTTGTGCCCAAGAAGGACGATGACAAGCTACCTTAAGACATCATGGATACATCAAGTTGGCCCCAGCAAAACGATCATAACCAAAGGTAACACTATCATCATTGGGCAACGACTCTGCATGGGGCCTAAGTATTACGGACAACCAAGGTAGAGTGTCTACAATGTGATACATTTCAATTATACACAATGATAAAAAAAACTTTGACTATTATAACTATTGAGAAGATTTAAGTTGTGTGATTGTTTTTTGTTAACTACTTTTCATCTTATCTACTGCCTCTAGCCTCAAAGAGGTAATAGTGTAAGTCGTTTGAATATTAGCCAACACTTAAAATAATTTAGACCTAAAACATAGTATTTTCATCTCATGAATTTTAATTTTGAACCAACTTTTAAAATAATTTAAAACTAAACTATAGTAGTTTCAGTTCATTACTTACATATGATCTTGAAAAAAGAAGATGGGGGATCGTAGGACTTTTAACCAACACTTAAAAGATTACGAAAGAAATTACAATCGGAGGACAAAATTACAAAATTAAACAAACTACGATCTACTAATCTGAATCTCTTCGTTGAATTCAGTTATGTATAGTATAAGAGATCTCCAGCCCTGACTCTTTTTTTTCCCTCAAACTTGATCAAAAAATTGAGTAAAAGCTTGATTTGAGATGGTGCACTCCAGTCACATACTTATTTTTTACTCAGATTTGCTTTTAAAAAAATTCATAAACATTTTTTACCTTTCCCAGGCGTCGTCTGCAACGAGATTCACCAGCGTCAACCACCACCCCAGCCAATAGCGTCGTCCGCCACCACTAGCGTCGTCCCCCACCACCACTAGCGTAGTCTTCAACCAGCACTATCGTCTCTCTCTCTCTCATAAACCTTAAACCCTAGATCTGGAAAACCAGCGCTAGTTTTGACACCGCCGCCATCACCTCCTCCAGCGTCAACCAACACCGCCATTGCCACCCAAAACCAACACCACCATCTCTCTCTTCTCTCTCGTAAACCCCAGATCTGGAAAACCAGCACCAGTTCAACACCACCGCCACCAAGAGCATCGACCACCACCAGTTGTCCACCAACACCGCCGCCCCCAAAACCAGCCCCACTGTCGTTGTCCACCAGCAAGAACCACCACCTACCACCAAAAAGTAGCCGTTGGGAATTTGGTTCAAGGCTTAGTTCTCCCTTGATTTGGATAAAAATCTGAGTAAAACTCAATTTGATACGGGTTTGGTTCAAAGACTGGAGAGGGATTTTGGGTGTTTTTACTCAAATTTCAAATTTGGTTTTGGGTTTGAGTAAGGGGTGGACTTGCTCTAACTCTCAAAGAAGTTGACAAGTTAACGCAGCCACATTTGTGTAACCTAAAATGGTTCAAGGTGGAAATTATTTTGGAGTCAAGAACAAGTCATCAAGGTTTTAGGACATTCACAATGGGCTCCCTAAAAATAGCTCATAAAGTTGAATCCTAAGATGTACACATAAGCCTAATTGGGGTCCATTTTTCACTCCTACCACTTGCTAATTTTAGAGAGGATATGTGCACTCAATGAGCTAACAAGAGCATTCTCTATTTTGTGAGGAAAAAATCAAAAAAGTGTGGGACCCATAAAAATAAAAAGATTTAAAGACTTTATAGTATCACTTGGAGCTAGCTACAATATTGCTACCTAAATCTAACTAATGTGGTAGAGCCATCATTGTGAGTTTTTATGAAGAGCCCATTGAAGACAATTATTGAGCAAATGGCTGATACATATTAGGAGCTTCACCTAAGAGCCATTTTAAGAGCTCATTGTGGATGCTCTTATATAGTCATCCACCTCCTCAATGGATGGCCAAGATCATTCTCATCCAACGGTCCATATTCTTCATCTAGCATTCTTCCAGAAAATATCTTCTCCTCCTCATACCTCTACAACATTCTAGAACCCTCCACACAAGTGGAGTCTTCCATAATTTTCTTGAATATTTCGGAATCCTATGGAACTCTCTAGGTTCTTCCACTCCTAGAACCTTCCAAAAACATCAAGAACATTTTAGATTTATCTAGATTGTTCTTTGACCTTCTAGAGATTTCTTCACTATTCTACAATTTTCTAAAATATTCTTGAACCTTCCGGACTATTCTAGAATTCTCTATTGTAATTAAAGATGCCAAAAAGAAAGAAATTCCAGCTAAGAGTAAGCCTTAGTTCGACCTTTCTCTGTTATGTGTGCCCCTAATTACAAAAGATGTTGAAAGCATATATTGCGTCACAATTTTGTATTGGATATGCAAAGTTCTCTAAGGAAATACCACGAAGCTTGTGGAAGAGTGGCCCAAATTCACATCCTTCCAGTCCATAATTAGTACTCCAGAGAGAGAGAAGAAAAATAGATTTGGTATTCGTAATTATATTACTCCCTAATAACATATAAATTCCTTCGATTAGTTTGGCAATTAATTTCGTGGATATAAACATTGAATCACTATAATCTTTTCACGTGAAACTGTAAGTATTTTGTGAACAAATTATTCTACTAGTATTTTGTGAACCTACCTTATTCTTATTGTTCGAGCATGCCACAATATTTCACACTTTACCAAAAAATATATTGCACTTGTCATCGTGTCAAGACAAGAAAGAAAAGAATCCCATTATTACTTTATGAATTTCGACCCTTTTTACATATACACAAAGAAAATGTAAATTGCTACAAAAAAAAAAAAAAAATTGTCCATCGTCCAAGTTCACCACATATTGAACAGGATTTCAAGAAAAAAAGGCTTCGTATGAAGTTATGAACAATCTGATCTTATAGTTCACGCCTTCACGGAAAACCTGCTTCCACCAGAGAATATGTCTTCAGGCAAGTTAACTGTCGATCAAACTCGTAAATAATCCCAGGTGAAATTTTCACAGCGACCGTAATTCCTCTGTAATGTAATCTTTCAACAGAGTTCTGATTCTTTGACCAAAGACCGACTTCTCGAAGATCTCCCTCATTCCAGCTTATGCTGACTGTCACATTCCCGCGCGCCTTCAATCCTTTTACGCAACCATTTGCCCATTTATCTCGTGGAAGAGCGGGAAGTAAGTAGAGATCCCTCATCGTGCTCTGGACAAGCATTTCAGATACTGCTGCAGAAAATCTGATACCAACAACTATAAACTTTAGTGGCTCCATAAAAAAAAATTCTTTTTTTTTTTTTGGCATCAAAGAAGAACTTCATAGATATATAAGAGACTCAATACAGGAAATACTAATAAATTACAGCCCCAAAAAATAGAACTAGAAAAATTACAACTTAAAATAAGGGAATACAACAAGCAAAACTCAGATAGGCAACCTTTTTTTTCATTTTTTATCGGCATAATATAGGCAACTTCCAAAGCAAAAAGATCCATCTAGTAAATTATCCGTTGGTGAAAGGACAAGTAATATCCACCTTTGAGTGAATCTTGGAAGGTGCAGCAAATCTCGCCAAAAAATCAGCTCCATAATTTAGTTGGTTTTAAAAAAAACAAAGAACAAAGCGTATATAATTGCTATAAACTGCTTCCCTTTTAGATTTAGAACATTGTAGGTAAGGTCAGCGCGTAGACTTATTTGACTGTTGACCCACCTATCGAAGCTTGACGCGTGGCAAGCTGAAGCCACCATTGACACGTCAGACGTTGACAAAAGTCAGCGAAATGGGGAAACCCACCGCAAGAGTTGCGTATCTCGCGGGAAGTGGAAATTAAGGCATATTTACCCAAGTATAGGGTAACCCTTGCAAAGGAACCCTATATTATGAGGAATGTACCCATCGCAATCCACCTACAAGGGAATGGGCGCGACAAGAAGATATCAATACTTATAACCATAGCTCGCGAGTGAACCTAGCCTCGAGGTAGGGGTAGGGAAGTCCTCGTGAGCCTTATTTTGGAGTGTTGGCGCAACCTGAGTTGGTCGCGACCATGCCAACTATAACGGGAACAGGGGAATGTAAGTGGCTTGGAGGCTTGAGAGGTTTAAGGATCGTCGCGATGGTGTGGCGTGCACTGGATAAGACCGTCAAGAATATCCTAACGGCCAGTGACATCACCCATGTGACCCAGGCACATGGACTGTGGAGAGAGCACGTGTCCTCATATGATTAGAGGGAATGTTTGCCAGCCCATGATTGGCTGCAGATCCCTATAAATATGAGGGCATTCCTTCACAAATTCCAAGAGATTAATTCGGCCCCAAGGCACAGAAACCCTAGTGAGAGAAAGGTGATTGTGAGCTCTGGAAATCAAGAACATTGTTCTTGCTAGCGCTCGCGAGCACATCTCTCCTAGAGCTGTGTATAGGTGTGATTGATCTTAAGGAGTGGACCGAAATACCGCTGCCTTCTTTTTCCGTGTGTCTGGCCTAAATTCTCGTCCCATCACTTTGTTCCTCTGTTTTACTCTGAATTGATTGTTAGTTATTGTTTGCCTCTCCAAAATTGATTTTATTTGGATTAACCAAGAACCTATCCTACAAACATAATCAAGGATACAAGCAACTCATAGAAAGAGGTGGGTAGGAAAATGTAGAACAAAGTAAGAGCGGACGCTTGCGTATTTGCGCAACTTTTTTGACTTATCACTTATGTGTTCGGAATGAGAGAGAGGTCCCCTTGTATTTTTGCTTCCCAACAGTTTTCTAACTATGATTCAAGCCCAATTACAAGTGGGAAAGTAATTTTAGAAGTGATCATTTTTTAAAAAGTTGGTGTCGCAATGAAAAAGAAAGGAAATAAGTTTCCCTTGTTTGATCTAAAATAAAAGAGGGAAGAAAATAGGGAAATGCCAATAACTAAATGAAAGATGAAAGAAAAAAGAAAAAAAATGAGGAGCCAAAAGTTACAATTACTTTTTCGCCTTCTCTCGCCCAACATCTGAACCAAACATAGAAAGCAAGAAAGTTTACTTTGACAACGTGAGACACAAGAATTATTTAGAAAATAGAGCAGCAAAGCAATATGGTGGAAGGGCATTTTCTACAATCGCATTCAGCAATTTACGTACTTTGACAATATGAGACACAAAAGATGATTTGAGAATACAAGCTTATTTTTAAAAGAATGTCCTAGAGAGGATGCAAACAAAACCAAGTATGTGAGTATTTAGGTATTTAATTAGCAAGTCAGGAAAAGGAATTGGAAAGGGTGGATATTGATAGACAGATAGAAAGAATGCTCTGCATACCCGAAGTTAGCATCAATTTGGAAAGGTGGGTGTGCAGCGAAGAGGTTACTGTAAAGTCCACCTTCAAAACCAATTTCATGATCAGATTCCGCTAACACAAACAAATGCTTGATCATCCTGTATGCATGCTCGTTATTGCGAAGACGTGCCCATAGAGCAGCTTTCCAAGTGGTTGACCATCCTGGACCGTCCTCCCCTGTTTCCAGACATGAAAATATTGAACCACGTTACATAACCTTTGCTGAACATCACTGTTGATAGTGTGAAATGATTGTTGATCATAACAAGTAAGAATCCAGGGATCAAAATGAAGTCAAAAGGAAAAAAAGATGGTAGAAGCCCTGACATGGCAATTAATATAGCTAGAAAGGCATGCAGTAGTATTTGTAATTAAAAACCTGAAAGGACCACAATAAATAGAACAGAAAACCTCAGCTTTTATCTGCACCATCTCATAACTAAAAACTTCAATGTTTGTAGCATAACCTCAATCCCTCACAACTAAGAGTTTTCAGAGGGTACACCCCTTTGTAAAACACAAACAGTCTTTACAATTTGGCCCCAAAATCACGTAACTTCTGTTATGGTACATGGGGTTTTAGCGAGAATTTCTACATATTACTATTAGTACCACTCATCCAGTCTTTCCAGCGTAACTTTGTTCCTTCGTACTCAGTACATAACCATGCTAAGATCTTTACGTTTGGAGAGAGGACATCCTTTGAAGTCAATGCAATCATTGTGCCTGTTTTCTTCTTTCATAACCTAGCTTTGTTTTTTGAGGAAGTGGACCAATCTGAATATGAACAATGATTGACATATTCTATAAAGCACGGATACAGATACGACATCACACAGATACGACACAATACGGATATGGCGATATGGAAAAACCTAAAAAAAATAGGATACGGATACATCGGGGATACAGCTGTGTAAAGTTCACATTTTCAAAAATATTAATCTCCAACTAGGCATAAAAATGAAGCCAAAAGAAATAAAAGAGTAGTTGAATGTTTATAACTTCTATATGTTAAAAAAAAATGCCCATCCAGGTATTTTGTATACGACGCTGTAGATGTTTACTACATATGTATCGGTGTACATTTTGTATATATCATTGTAAAATCAGAGTGCGAGAGAGAGAGAGATAGTATCTGCGAATCGAATATATCAGTATATCACAAAAAAAGAAGAGAGTACCTGTGATTCGAAGAACCTCGGAATGAAGATATGGGAATCGCGATATAGGGTCTCATAACAATCGACTGTATCAGGCCTCACTCAGGGTACACTATTACCCATCAGTCGATATCTAGGGTTTATATATATACAATTGTCACAGTTTTTCCCTTAAGAGTTTTTACTTGATATTCTTCGAAGTTATCAATTTGACCCACGTATCCTGAAACGTATTTTCATTCACAAACCTCTTTTGTGGAGGGTATAAGCTGCAGCTTTACATAAGTCAGGAGTTTTCTCAGGAGTCAATGTGTGTCCTGGAAAAAGGCCAAATAAATGTGATAGATGCCGATGATGCACCTCTGGGTCCTTAAAATCTTGGGCCTGCCATGACACAGACAAATATTTTTCAGCTTAGATGAAAAGGCAGCGAACTTTTACCTCCTTCAGAGTATCAGGAGTGCAAATTCTTGGAAATGTAAACTCAAATCTTTCACATACCCATTCCATAATGGATCCATCCCCAGCAACTTTTGTCGGATAAAGCCGTGGTTGAGCTTTACGAACTCTTTCAATCAGATCATCCTCAGTTTTACCCAACAGCTGTTCACAATTCTATCTTGTAAACAATCTAATGGATCATGGATGTAGATAATCGAAAAACGAAACAGTAGATGAATGAAACGGAGAAGAAACTGGATATTTTGCTTGCTTAGAATAGAAGCTTTACCTCGGCAGCATTAACAACTGCAGAGAAAACTTCTCTTATGATTGCCATATCCATGGTTGATGAGTAGCTCACACTAGCAGTCCTACCATCAGGAGTAATAAAGTCATGTTCCGGAGAAGTTGATGGGTTGGTTTCAAGGTATCCTCCTCGGCCTTCAATCAACCAGTCCAACAGAAACGAAGTACATCCTTCCAGCAATGGATATGCCTTTTTTTCAAGATAACCCTAAGTATCTCAAAAGGATTAGATATAATTTAAATGATTTAAAGCAATGGGCAAAACAATAGACATGCTCTATTGCAAAATCAATGCAAGTGCATACAAGATGACATAGATATACTGATCTATTACCAAACTAGGACATTAAAAACAAAAAGATTTATTAAGCCTGAATCACAATGTTGTAGATTGCAAAACAACTAGCACAACAATCTTAAACACCCTTTACTAAAATGTATGAACATTGAGACTTCCAATCCCTTGGGCTGTAGATAATCATTTCAACGATCAACTTCTCCCATTTCTAGCCATTTAACTCCACTTACGTAGGGCTAAATTTCCCGTTAGATCCTGGCTATCATGTTTTTTTTTTTTGGACAAGCAGATCCTTACGCTTGCAAACCTTGTCTTGTAACGAATAATAGTCCAAAGAGTACGATGCCAACATATTAGTGAAGAAAAACAAAAGGACAGCAGCCAAGCAACTCCAAACATGTTCTATAGAAGGGCAAAAAAAATTCATCCAGTTTGAGCGCGTTGGGCCCTTCATTCTGGAACAGTATCCAGCCACAGGCCCACAGCTACCAATCTACCAATTTTATTTATTACTGTGATTAAGGCTGATCAGTAACTAGGCAAGTTGGCAGTGTATGTTGATTAATTATGACATTTTGGTAAATGCATGTTATCAAAATAGAGGCGTAGGCCTAGCCCAGGCACAAAATAAATTTGAACGAACCAAAACAGAGAAGTGGACAACCAATTTGAAGGCTGGAGGAGATCATCGACTGAAGGCAGAGAGATGGATGTTCGAGAGAGAGAGATGAGAGATGATCTACTGGAGTGGAGGTGACTGCTGAACTTGTTTCGTTCGTCTGGTGATCGAAAGTGATAAAAGATGATCGATCGACGTGATAAGTTTAACCTAGCGCTAATCCTATTACTGATCCTACGGCTGTGATTGAAATTGAAAGAGGTGTGCACCTCGTTGCCTTTCTCTTGGCGCTTGTTTCAAGTCGCCTTGCCTCAGCTCGGTCAAGTCGCCAACCTTGCACCTCTCGCCTAGGCTTAAGGTTAACATTCTTGCCAATTTATTATCCTCATTCTGCTCTGGATTATAATCTCTAATGAAAAATATAGCTCCGTGAGGAAAAGCTCTCGTCATGATGAACCGCGATGGTGGAATTCCTTCTACTGCATTCCTATTTATGAAAAATGGAAAGATGCCTTGGATATAATCAATACCATCTCTCTCTCCCTCTCTCCCTCCCTCCCTCCCTCCCTCCCTCCCTCCCTCCCTCTCACACCCACACACACACACACCTCTTCCATGTAATCTCTCTCTTTTTCATCCTTCATTATTCTCCTTGTCGCCTTAGTTTAAAGATCATTGCAACAGCATATTATATCCATTCCTAAAAGGCAAAGGCTACACTAGCACATAAATTCAGCCAGCAAAGTTCTAAGACCTATCAATGATCTTTGGCAGAAGTCAAGATACCCTAATTAAATATGGTTCCATGCGTTGTGTTGACTCCTGTATTGGTCTATCGCTTTTATTCCAAAGGAGGAGATTGATAGTTTCAGCTGACTATAGAATGGACAACAAGATATCATATGTTAGCGTTGGATGACAAATACGAACAGCAAGAGAAGCGGAAAATTCAACCCGCAACAAATCATGATTGCACATACATATCATATATTTCTTGCAGAAGAACAATCAAAAGCATGATTACATGCCAAGATAAATCATGATCAGGAACATAAACCAAACATCGAAGACTCTGAGGGAGAGAGTGCGTGTCCCATCAATATGAGGCTCTTCTACAACAAGCAAAATTTCACTGGGGGAAAAAACAAAGGACACAGGTAGTCAGGTACAGGAGAAGTTTGCTCACTTTGTCCGCTGTATAAGCATAATGCTCCCATAGATGAGTGCAAAGCCATGCTCCACCCATTGGCCATAAAGACCATACAGGATTTCCTTGCAGTGCAGATGTTTTTGCCCATATATCAGACACGTGATGAACAACCCAACCACTTGCTTCATAGTTCACCTGTAACATTCTGTGACTAACTACAGTGATAGAGCCAATACAGTAACATACAACGCAGATCTAAATATATTTTCATGGAAAAGACTAAATCAGAGTTCACACGAGGATGGAGCGCTAAACTAATATCACTCCTTGTCAAAACTTGTAATTCTCTCCACTTGAATTGACTGCATTTCATTTTCCAAATGAAAGGAAACCAAGGCTCACATCATAATTAAGAGTAGCTGACAAAATAGTGCCACCATAGGACCCCCTACCGAATATGATATTCAAATTTCACATGCATGCAGCATCTATGAGGTGGTAAGACGCATAATGACTTGCTTAATATGATAGCACAAGATGATTAGAATTAATTGTTCATGATGGTAAATATACACCAGGGCAAAAAAAAAAACTTACTTTGGCCGTTTTACTCCCGTTGACTGACAGAAATGAGATGTAGTCGAACAAAGGCTCCTGGCACTCAGGAAGGTTGCAAGGAAGGGAAGGCCAGTAGTTCATCTGAAGATTAATATTCAAGTGAGGAGTACACCTGAGAGAGAGGGGGAAAAGGGCCACTTAAGTAACTGTCCGGATAAGACGTTTACGCAGATATGAAGCTGGTCAGCCAGGTAAATAAAATGAGTAATACAAGACAAGATGTTTATGCAAAAGCGAATGAAAAAGATAAATATGTTGCTATGCTGCAATAAACAGGAATCTGTTCAGGCAGGTACATAAAATGAGCAGCCTCTGTAGGAGAGTCCTTACAGCAAACCTCCCCTTCTCTCAACAATGAGGTAAAATTGCAAAAAACTTTGATATTGCTACATACTACCTCTTACATTTTACGTATCATGCAACATAAGATGGATGTACTCGTAGTATCAATGATCATGATTCATAAGCAACTATGACCACATCAATAAAGAACAAACGAACCAGAGTAGCTAAAACCCCAACAAAAATTTTGAAAGGGTATTTACATCAATTTTTTAATTAACCAAGATTCCCCAGATTTATGACAATAAACAAAAACAGAGCAATCACACAGAACAAAAGGATATAAGTGGATCGGTTGTAAAGCCAACATCCATTGGCGAAGATCTGTGGAGTCACTATGAACATAGAAAAACACAATGAGCCAGCAATATCCGAATGCTCACAGATAAAAGCCTACAGCCCTCAATAGCCACTTTACATAAGAAAATCCAATAAGATATAAGCCAGGTCAAGAAATATCCAGCAATGGATCGTGATCAGGCTATGAGCATCAAATTGAGACAATATTCGCAACAAATTACTTTCCTTATATCATGGTAGTACATTGCAGACACATCGATAACATAGCATCACTTGTTCAAATAGGAAAATCAGTATTAGCACAACATAATGTGCAACATCAGAGAGAGAGCTTACTCCCATGCTGGCTCGATATCCTCGTTCCATATTCCCTGTAGGTTTGCCACCTGAGTCCCAGGTCGTGAACAAGAAATAAGCAGATATCGACCATACTGGAATAAAAGCTCCACCATAGAAGGATCTTCATCAACTTTAAAAGATTTCACCCTCTCCGCAGTTGAAACTGTCCCATTGCCATTACCTTCTAAACATGGATCAGTCACACAAGACCAAAGTTTTTTCACATCCGAATACTCACTTTCTCTAACACTCTTGGAGCCTTTTGAAAGATGCAGTGAGACGCGATGAAAAAGTTTTTGATAGTCTTCCAAATGCCGTGCATATAGATCAGCATATGAAAAGTTTCTGATTGCTTTCAGTGCGGTTACACACTCTGAAGTAGGATCCCTTTCTGAATCTACTGGTTTAGTGAATGGTCCATCAAATGAAGATGATGCCACTAGAAACATAACAGCCCAATCTGAGCCCTCAACCTTTAATTTCTTGTCATCCACAACGTGTATAGCACCGTTACTAATTTGTAATTCAAGAATTGCAGAAAACTGAATTCCCTTGGGATTATCATCGTGGTTCACTTTTGGGGGGATTCTTTTACCAGGGCAGCTTCCTAACATTATAATCTGGTTTTTTCCATTTACATATGAGTGATGATGCAGTTTGCTGTCTACAGCTACCGTAAAGGAGAGAGACCCTGGTTTGCTTCCAGAAATCTTTGTCATGATCACTTGATCTGGATTTGAGGCAAAATGTTCCCGCATGAATTCAACTTCACCTACTGAATACTTCACTTTTACTGTTGCAGTATCCAAGTCCAGCTCTCTCTGATATGTTGCTACGTCATATGCAGCATGCGAATCATCAAATTCTAGGTTGATATTACCCAGAAGCTGGTAAACCTTCATTGTCACACGGAAAATTACTAGGATTTAGTACATAGATAATAGCAACCTTTCTTTGTTATGGCATGAATTCTGTCATCCAGATGGATAAATGTATGTATTTCTTGCGATTATCTATTAAGAAGAGTTGCTAATGTATGGCAGGGTTGGAACATTACGTACTCTCTGAGTTTATGAGTTACACATTGATTTGAGAAATTTATGTGAACAGGGTAATGAACCAACGTACTTCAGAAGGACCGCCTAACAATTTGACTCCTTGGACCGTAGCTTCAACATACTGGCCATCACCAACAAGATTCCTGACCTCAGATAGTACCTCTGGAACACCTGAATTTGTGTAGTTTCTAGGAATGCCAGTCCAAAGCGTGTCCTCTACAAAAATCAATCAAATCTGAGGGGTGCATTACATTCAAAAACACAAAGACACACGCATGTTCCAATGGCTTCAATCTGCAACACATATGGTTGAACACCTATATTCCAATAATATCTTAGAAACTTATTAGAAAACAGTTTTTAGGAAATGCCATCTTATAACATTCTTCCCACATTAGTTGGGTATGGAATAATGTATCACTTAACATAATGTCTTAGGACCTCTCCACATTATAGTTCGAATTTTTTTGTTGAATCTAAAGTTCCTACACGCCACAGTTCCCACCCCTATGCATAAACGGCTAAACAGATTCCGAAAAGACAATAAAGTGAACTCTTTATCCCTATATCTGTTTAATTTCTCAGAAAATTGTTATAAAATTTACTTGAGAAATAAGCATATGAATTAATTTGTCAAAAAACTTAGCATTATTATTATCATTTAGAACTGCAGAACAATCACAGATTAGGCAGCCGAACAATGAACAACTATGCCATTAATAACCATTTACTCAAACTTATGCTTAGATTTAGGTTTGCCAATGGAGAGCTTCATACCAAATGAAGGTGCTTCATACCAAATGAAGGTTTTACTCAAATTGGAGTAAGAATTTAAGAATTTGACAAAAGGCTGGAGATGCTCCAACAATATGAACTAATCTTAACCGAAAATGTCGCACTCACTTGAGCTCAATACGAAAATCCCAAAACACAGATCCTAGTGAAAGCCACACAACACTAAACTAAATCAACTTTCCACGACTTTAATGAATTTTCTGCGGCATTTCATTGATCCTTGGGCAATTCCAAGACGAATTAACAAATTAACTGCTCTTGTTTTTCATTTATTGCAAACGAAACAAAAACAATAGTAGCAAAGAAAATGGAGTTGAGGTTGTTTTGACCATTGAGATTGAGAGTCTCGGATGCAACGCCGCCCCAAACCATGGCACCGAGCCGGCCATTGCCGATTGGAATTGCATCGTTCCAGTTCTTGGCTGGTCCAGTGAACCTCACCTTGAGAGGGGTCGAGGTCTGTGTGTCAATTGAGCATGGTTCCCAGGGGTTCTTTTCTGAGGGGTGCCGTACCAGAACCCACTCACCATCTTCCATTGGACTCGAAGAGAGCGTGTGAGATAGAGCTCTATCAATCTGCTGTCTGTCTATCCTTATGCTCTGTTTGGAAAATGGGGAAAGGAAGGGAAACGTAGAGAAAGTTTAAAAAAATTTCTTCCCTTGTTTGATTGGAGAGAAAAGATAAGAGAAAATTGTTAAATAAAGTTATAAGAGTAGTAAAATTTTCTCTCTTATTTTCTCTCATTTTCCTTCTTAAGTGTTTTCCTTTCTCTTCTCTCATTTTCCATAAGTTCCAAACAAAGCTTTAATGAGCGTGTTGCAAAATAAACCGAACGAATTATTTTATTTTTGCCTTTATTAAAAAAAATTTGTTTTGCATTTTTTTTTTATTAATCTGCCTCGATGAGAATAATCATACTAAAATATTACTAACTAAAAATAATGAAGACAAAAATAATCTAATTGTCCAAAAAAAATTAGATTATTTTTATCTTTAGTGAACTTTTAATATATTTTCATAATTTTTTGTACTCTTTAGATTAGTTTCCTTTTAAACAAACTAATAGTAATACAAAACAAATTTTGAATTAAAAAAAAAACTATTTGCCAAACCACCGCTTGATCTATCTATGCATCAATGCAGCGACTAGCGAGTAAAAAGCCTCCAAACCTCCTTGTCTCACTACTAGAATTTTGAGTTTTTTTACTCCATAAAATTTGAGAGAGAGAAAACGGGTGGGGAAGCAGAGCATCTCCTATTAAACTCTAAAAGTCTGTTTTAAAAACCTGATCTGAGATATTGAGCAGAGATTCCATAATTTTAATCCCAATATAGGTACCGACGAGCATTGACAGATGGGGTACCGACCGACCTTGAGGTCCCACAAGTGGGTCCAACGCAAAGCCGTTCATTCATCTAAAATAATTTTTTAAGTGGTCTCATGATAAATCAGCTCAATCCGACATACGTCGGTGGTTGATCCAGAAAATCATTTTGAATGTAATGGGAGAATTTTGGATCAACAACTTATGCACGTCCAATTGAGCTGATTCCTTACGGGAGCCCCTCGGAACAAAACTAAATTTCTTGAGAAATGGTTAAGACCGGTTTATAGGTTTATCTATCAAATTTCAAATCCCAAACGCACCAAAAGGAGATCAATTTTGTACACCCACCTTTGAAATTGGGTGAACTTGTTTTTAGTCATATTTCGATGATTGGAGTGGTCCATCTCTTAAAACTTGATATCTTAACTCTCTTAGAAATAAATAAAAAACAATCGGATATAAAAAAGGCCCAATTGGACGGAGGTCCATTATAGCATTTTTCTAACCCCGCGTGTCCACCCAAGATTACCATACACGTTCCAGTCCACCGCGTGTCCAGAAGACAAAAATACCCCTTGCTCAAAATAAATGCCAATCACCATCGCTCTTTTTGTTTTTTCAACGACAACAATCACCATCTCTCTCTCTCTCTCTCTCTCTAGAAACAAAGAACAATTTATGAAATACTCCATTTTTGGCGGATCTGGAGAACGTGTGTTCATCCAAAGTCGCCTGACCTTTTCGTCGGTGAGAGATGCTGATTCGAGCAGCGATTGGGCCCTTTTTCACCGAAGAAAAAATCGATTTGCCGTCTTTTGTCTGCGGCGACGGTGGGAAGAGTCATCGGCAATGATGGGGGTTGTGGTTGCAACGATTTAGAAGCTAGTGGGTCCCTCCTAAGTGCTTGGTGCAGATCAACTCCCAGAGCCACTCGTCAGTGGTCGTCTTGCGCCAATGCTTGCTCACGCCGGTGGATGGAAAAGGGTTTAGTGAGCGAGGATGTTTCGATCTAAGCGGAAACAGAGGAAATGATGGAAGATGGATGGAGTATGGACATCCCTGGGGTGGGGGGATTATTGTGGAATAGTAAATGTTATAATTGTGGGAATACTAAACGCGATTCAGGAAAAAAAAAATAGTGAGTTCAATTTTCGTCCTTGAACTCTACAATCTGTTTCGAAACCATAGGATAAAAACTAGGGGATTTATCTCAACCCTACAGTGAATGCCAGTGCATTCAAGGCAACTTTAGGTTGAAATAGCATAGTAAGTTTTTCTTTTTGTTTTTTAAGGAACCAACTTAGGCTGGAATAACAAAAAGTGTTAAATTTAATTTCAAGTAGACTTTTTTTTAAATATATATATAGTCCAAATAACCGCATTTTGTCAAATTAAGTATTTTTTTTAAGTACTCCTATGTAATGTAATATTTTATAGTGCTAGGATATACAAAAGAACTGTTCAAAATTTTGTTTTATCACTAAACATATAAGTTGTTTTAAAAAAATAATTCAGATAACCACATCTAATCCCAAGTAGGTTTTAAAAAAAAGATACAATACACATAACCACATCTTGTGACTCTAAATAACCACATCTGATTCAAAGTAGGCTTTTAAAAAAAAATAATAAGAGTCCAGATAACCACATCTTGTGAGTCCAGACAACCACCTCTTTTGATTCCAGATATGTTTATCTACGTCGACAAATATTTCGGCGAAGTCCAATTTTTCGCGCAACTTCTCCGGCGCTGGTGACTTTTTCAAACGAACTTTTCCGGCAACAGGGACTTTCTAGCAAGAGTATATTGTGTTATAAATCTAATATGAGGGTATATTTGTCTATTCAAAATATAGAGGGGATCTCACGCCTTAGAAAATGCACAAAAAAAGAAGAAGGATTAGAGGTGTGATGGAATTATGAGGTGGACTAGACATGTTACAAAAAGCTATAATGGACCTTAGAACAATTCCTTATATAAAAAAATGCATGATAAAATCCCTCAATATTCATTTTAGATGTTTGACAAGAATCTTAACTGAAAATCATGTGATTTAAATAAGTAGATTTTGTGCAGGGTTATCATGTTATAAGAGATAAAATTATTTTGATCATCGAAATAGGATCGGGAACGTGGAGGGTAATGTTCACCCACTTTTAAAGGTGGGTGAACAAAATTGAACTTGCAAAAAAAGTGAGTTCACCTAGAACTTTAGTTCAGGGGAAATTACAAAAAACCCCAAAGTTTCACATGTTTCCCGGGTTTCAAATGTATCTCAACTCAACCTCCCACTTATCGATCTCCATAAACCGGGGGGGGAATTGGTTGGGCTTGGATACCCTTCTGTAACACCTCCTTCTCGTCGGAAACCCTTATTTGACAACCTTCTTTCTCTCTTCATTTCCCTATTAACTTAAATAAAAGATGCTCCGGTAGTTAGGTTGCACATGTTAAACTCATACTTCGACATTAAGTTGGTAAAAAGCTAAGCACTAGTTTGTTTGATACAACCACATTAAGCATATTTTATATTGCTTTACTAAAATCCTCATCCTTTCTCTCTCCTGTAGGATCAAAGGATCAAGTGTAAATAACTTCTCGATATCTCTAGTATAAATATTATATGTGCAAGTACATTTGGGATTGATCGGGAGGAATTGGTGTTGAAGATTTGGGGGAGGAGGTAAAAGAGAGAGAGACAACGAGGCAGAGACAGTGGTAGTTGGGAAGGAAGGGGGAGGTGAAGTGGAAGAAGATGGGAATGGCGGAAAATACCCCTCACTATTAGTCATGTGCAAAATATTAACGGACCCTAACAGAGGGTTGACATTAAAACAAATTACAAAATACAAGGTTATGTTTGTCTAAATTGAAACTAGAAGGACCGAAGTAAACTTTTGTGTAAAATCGATGGGATATGATACATATGATACGACATCGTCCAGCACAAATAGCTTCTGACTAGCCGGTCATTACATATGATACGACATCGTACTACCAAACAAACGAAAGGGAGAAATTGCAAAAAAGCAAAAAATAATCCCGCCCGCAAAATTCCCGCGCAATGCAAAATTCCAAAACCAATGCCACACTGGCAATCCGATAGAACCCCAAACTAACCAATCACAAACGATCCCTCCGTCCCTATATAAACCCACAGACCTCTCACCAGTAACAGCACCAAAACCATTTCGCCACAAAGAATTTCCTCTCTCTCTCTCTCTCTCATCAAATCCGTTTTCAAATTTCTGAACCATGAGCTCTGCAACACCATCCAAAACCAATGGCGGCCGAGGCAAACCCAGAAGCACAAAGGCCGTTTCCAGATCTATCAAAGCTGGCCTCCAATTCCCCGTCGGCCGAGTTGCTCGCTTCCTCAAGAAAGGCCGTTATGCCCAGCGCGTCGGCTCTGGTTCTCCGGTTTACCTGTCTGCTGTGCTCGAGTACCTCGCTGCCGAGGTACGTTTCAATCGTCAACGTTTGCTGTTTTTCTTTTTACGTCGTTTGCTCTCGACGTTGTTGGAATTTTTGTGTTAAAATTGTTGCTTACTGTTGATTTGATTTGTAGGTTTTGGAGCTAGCGGGGAATGCGGCGAGGGACAACAAGAAGACTAGGATTGTTCCGAGGCACATTCAGTTGGCTGTGAGGAACGATGAAGAGTTCAGTAAGCTGTTGGGATCGGTGACAATTGCGAATGGTGGAGTTTTGCCCAACATCAATCAGGTTCTGTTGCCGAAGAAGGCTGGGAAAGGAAAAGGAGAGATTGGACCTGTTTCTCAGGAGTTCTAGGGTTTTTAGGAGTGGTGATTTTCCTCTCTGTTTTGGAAATACTAGTATTTTGGTTCGGTTTAACTGCTTCTTCCGATGAATCATTTTGTTAATAGTGTTTGGACTTGTTCATCTCAACTACTATGGAAAAGTAGTACTAGTTTCAATTACCCAGAATCGCCATATTGATTGCAATTTTTTGTGTCTGAATCGAACACCGGACTTTTGCATATACAAATTATTGTGATTTGAAACCGAGATTGACCTAGTGTTTCTTTAATCTTCTCCTTCGAGGAAAGAAAATTCACCGTGTACATCATCAATCTGGGAGACTAGTAGAAATGCTCTATTTTGCATGTTTTGAGTTTAGAATTTAGATCTGAAGGTGAGGGTATCATACATCCATATGAGCGTATGTAGGAGTCTATACGAGGCTTTCAACTTGATTTGGTATTCCGCTAAGAAACAGAGGAATTGATCCCATAAATTAGGCAAGATGGGCTAAATTGATCCAGACATTAGAGTCTAATCACATAGTATTACATATTTTTACAACTAAAGCCGATGTTGAAAATAACAAAGAATTCCAAAATTGGGGTTTATTGAATGCTGATAAGAGCATCCCAACAGTCTCAGTAAATTTTGAGCTAAAAATAGTAGTGAACAGTGCATATTTTTCACTTTACCTACTCACATCTCTTTCAAAACTCCAACAATCCTCTCTATTATTAAAAAGAGAGAGACAGAGAGAGGAAAAAAAAGGTAGTGAACAGTAACTCCCTAAATGAGGAGGGATTTAGGGAGACACTGTTCATCAAAGTAGAATATGAAGCTTTTTATTGAGGCTGTTGGAGGATTGATTTGACACTTTCCTCCCTATTATGGCTAAAATTCCTCTTTAGGGAGCCTTGTTGGGGCTGCCCTAAGTGCATGATTGGAAAAGAAAAATACTAATCAATTCACACATAAGACAAATGTGCTTTGATTGTGTATTTATTGATATTTTATAAATCTAAATTTTGGTATTCTTTACTAATTTTCAATGTACTTTATTATGTTAATGTTGTTAATCGCTGATCATCAAAATGACGGAATTTATATAATAATGTGGCAAATTGGTTATCAAAATTAGTGTGTGATTGGACCTTTCCAATCAGTTGCCTTTGTTTCTTACAGCTAAACTTGGGATTAATTAACAAATGAATAATTATTCTCTTATCTTTCTTTCAATCCTTAGCTGTCTGAATTCCCTTTCTGCTTGTTACAGGCCTGGCCTGGCCACAGTACTAACCCGGTTAATTATGGGGCTTTAACCGTAGTGTGGAGCGGTGGACCTCTTGCTTGGGTTGGGCCCATTTATGATCTTAACACACGGTCCCGCAAAATACGAAATAAAACCAAGAGTTTGACTCGTTGCATTTTTATATTCATACCCCAACTAATTTTTAATTATTCACATTAGACCCTGCGCTTTCAAAAAGTTGGTTCCAATTCCAAACATTTCTCCAGCTCTACTGAACGTACGTTAACAAAAACTAAAAAGGAGCGATTTGCAACTCGCTCCCTCTAGATTTTCTTTTTCCCTTTTGAACAGCTCAGGGAGATCCTTCCCTTCGGAGTTTTTTTATTTGGTACACAAATTAGCAGGATTATTTAACAAGGATATCCCGATACCGATATTGTACCATTGAGTATGAGTGGCCCACTTTAGGATTCTCGAATAATCCGAGCATTAAGTTCATAAATTTTAATATAATAGTTTGAGTTCTTCAATGAAAAGTCAACTCAATTTTTATGAGTGTACTTGATTGAAGAAATGTGTTATCTATTAAATTTGGTTATGCAAATGCTTCATAAATTTTAATCACCCATTCACGGATGACACAAATCTCAAAAGAGGCGAATATATAAGGTCTGAACTACTCGAAGCAATGGAGCATTCATGAAATTTCACTTATAGTGTTCTTAAAAGGTACATTGACTCGGAATGATGCCTTGATGAGCTTGTGAAAAATTATGGATAACAGGAAGAATTTGAAATAGATTGTCATGCCAATCTTCTATGACATTGACCCGTCTAACTTGTGGAAGCAAACAAATTAAGGTTATCGAAAAAACAATTGATGCTACAATTCGCCATGTTGGCACTTATAGCCACCTTCCTTGACCCTTCTGATATCCACTACATTAAAATGACCTTAAAAAAGCACCAATAAGCATTAATCCACTTTTAATATTGTAGTAGAAATCTTTGGGTTATGCCATTGGGATTATCTTAAATCTTAATAATTGGCAAGGGTCAATTAGTTTACCTGAAATATCCTCGGGGGCAAAGCAGCGGGTAAAGAAGGAAGGACAAAATTGGAATTCTATTGAAGACGTGTAGTGTAACCCTCTTTGATTTGAAGTTTGAACCATGGTTATAGCTAATTAATTGGAGGTCAACTCTCCTGGTACTCCATCCTGGAGAGCTACGTGTTTACGATGCACGGTCAGGATTTCCTTTCACGATCTGTCCAAGACTCCAAGTGCCCCTCCAACGACCTTTTTAACTGTCTCTTTCGAATATCAGAGAATCGTCTTTGATCAAATCCATTTACCGTCTTGGTTCCCAGTGATTTTTATTCTTCTATGCTTTTGTTGTTACTTTTCCCGTAATACTTATGTTAAAGGATTCAATTGTGTTTTGTATTTTGATAATCAATTAATATCGTTATAGCATTATACGTATAATGCTTCTTGAGAGTAACTGTGTTTATTGTTGTTTGGTTTTTGATTTGTACACCTTGGAGTCGGGTCACAGGTTTTGGGGTCCGGAGTTGGTGCTGCGCAGCACCCGTGCTGTGTCAGGACCATTGGATTGCCAAGCGAACGGCAAGCATTGGTGCTGCATAGGGAGTGCGCAGCACCCGTGCTGTACAATGCTTGCCGTTCCCTTGACAATCCAATGGTCCTGACACAACACGGGTGTTGCGCAGCACCAGCTCCGGACCCCGGGTTTTGGAAGGACTGAAGTTACTTTAAGTCTTTAACATCAATTTGACGATAAATAAGGCATCAATGTACAACTGTGTCTCAGTAAGTTATGTGCTTGCTATTTTTTCAATTGTTCTCTGTGCGTGCTTTGTTTTTCCAGAACTATATATATGGGGCAAACTAGTAGTTCTTTGGGTTGGACATAGTGTTGTTCTTTTATTTTTTTGGTGCTGCGTGACGTCACTATCGACGGTGTCTTCTACGTAACATTTACTATCTTTTTTGGTTGTTACTTGACTGAATATTTCAGAAAAAATCTCAAGTATAAACAAAAAATGTCAAATGTGGATGCCCTTATGAGTTAGCACTTTTATGGCCTACTTCGAGATCCCATAAAAATAATTTGAGCCGTTCATTAATTTTAAAATACGCTTTTGAGTGGTGCCACAGAAGAATGACTTTAAGTATTTGATCCAAACACTTAATTTTTTGATTCGGTGTTTAGGGTTATCAGAAATTGAAAGATCTTTGAAATATATTCTTAAATCAATGAATAGCTTGGATTATTCATGTGAATCCTAAAATGGATCCCACAAAGTAATCTATGCGCATAGTTTTTCCGTTTTGTATTTGGTTACTTTTTTGGTGCATTGTGCGAGTTTTCCATTTTGCATATCTATCGATAGGTTCCTTTCAGCCCTAAATCAACTTTATGTTATTTTGATCAACTCTTTAATTTGGTCTTAATCTTTATCAGGCTTATGGTGTTTTGGGCTCAAATGGTTGTAAAATGATGCAAATGCAAGAATTTGTTCCATCGTATCTCAATTGAATTTTTGGCTTTCTATCGCCTATCGGTCCATCTAATTTCTTGCTTATTCGCTTAATTCAAGGATTATTTTTATTGAAGGTTGCATTTCATATGCTTAAGTTTGTCCCATCAATGTTAGACTAGGTAAGGAATGGAGGGCAAATGACCTAATTAATTTTGCTCCTCATCTCCAAGTGCGTGAGGAAAGTCCTAAGCTTGATTGCAATACCTCTTATTACTATTTAATTGAAGTTTTAGTTTCTACATTTTCGAATAGATCGCAACTTTGCATCAGTGGCGAAGGGTATGCATTTGTCGGTTTTTATCTTTTTTCGTTTGATGAGTGTGCGACCATTCGTACATTTTTAGCTATCAAAATGTAGTGGACATGAGGGGATGGTGGGTCATGGCATGCTTTGCTCGATAAGTTGGAAGAATTGGATGAACATTTAAGACACGTGCGGGCTTTTTAACTTTGAACTATCATAGAATGATTAACAATGAATTAGGACCTTCGTTTCAGAAAACCGATCTGTGATAGCTTTGAAATTGTGTGGGTGGCCTAGTTGATTGTCTCTATTGCTACTACTTGTTGGTGGAGATAATGTCCTGCATTGAAGTGACGAAGAAACAAGACAACAAAGAATGACTGATTTTTTAGCAAACAAACTGACAGGGACTATTGCGACTATTTATTTCTTGAAGCATATTTGTGGAAGGTAACGATTAAAAGACCCTTATCAGACTTATAGCTAGAGAGATGCATTTTGTTTACCTAAATGATGATTTTGTTACTGTGCTTTCATCATGTAATTAGCAACTGAGGGCATCTCATATTCTCATCCAAAGTCACCTAATGTCCTCATAATCCAGAGATTTTGGCAAAGTTTGGGTTTGAAATTGTCACAGATGACTTTTTAATATTGATCATCTGTTGAGCATCCGATTCTCCTCACAAACACAAATTTATTAATTTTGATTTTATATTTGCAGGTGTTGCTGATTTTGGAAATGGAGCTATTGGATTCTTTGTTCCTCACCATAGGTCAATAGTAACATACGGTGGTTGGTTTAGGTGCGTAAATGTATTTAAACCAAGAATTATGGTACTCTGTAACTGCAAATTAGGTGGCTAATGTCTTTAAGCACAGAATTATTTTTTGCTTAGTGAATTATGGTTAAATTAAACTAGATGTAATACGAATTATTTGCAATGTTTTGTTGGACTTTGTGCGAATACTCTTTTTTTCCAGCAAAAATCGTATCTTTTTTAACCCTCGTTTTTATCAAGAATTTCATTTGTTTTTTTCCCCAGCCCGTTATTTGCAAGGGTCACTTGTCAGCGAATTTTCACAACTTATTTTCTACACTAATGTTAGGGGTGCTGAAGTTTTTTTTTTTCATTCGTCATTTCTACTCTATTATGGTGGAGTAATACAACTGAAATGAAAATAATAATAATAATAATAAAAGGTGGGGCCCTTTAAGCAAATTTTTTTTGGGGAACTGGACCTTTTATGCATTTGATACAGTACTCAAAAATAAAATTTTAATTTTATGCATATCATTCCAAATATCTAAAACAATCGCTTAATATCACCTTTTTTGCATTTTTAATGTGGAAGTGCTAATTTGGTCGTATAATCAATTTTTTTCTTATTTTACACTTTCATTGGGAATGATTATAATTTTTATAGAACTTTATGTAAAGAATACTATACAAAACTTTTTGGGGCCTCTCATTTTAAAAAAGCTTTGGGAGCCAAAACAAACTCCATGCCAAGGCCGGTCCTAACAATTTAAAGGCGAGTTCATGGATGGCCCCCAATATATTTGTATTAAATATAATAAAACTAAGGGTCCCTTTGCCTTAAATTATTGGAACAATCTTAGTCTATCGCAATTGAAAAATTGTACTAGTATTTATCTATCCATAATTTTAGTGAAATGCATGTCACAGTTTTTAGATTAATCATTCATCTCGGTAAAAGAAACGTAAACAGTAAACATTATGACCAGATTTTAAAAAAATCACTAAAAATGTGAAAAACAATTAAACAAAGAAGATTATAAAATAAAATAAAAAACTTTTCTATTAAAAAAAAATCTAATGAGTTGTTACTATTTTAATACCTCTATTTAAGATTAAAAGTAAAAAGTTGAACAAGTGATGCAAACTTCGTTGAAAGAGTGGGGAGGAGTCGAACACCCCACATGATGGTTAAAATTATTCTTCAAAATCCTAATATTTAATAAAAATAATATGACAGACAAGGGCCCTACTTCGAGCCCAATTTTGGGGGGGCTTGGGTTTCCTTGTGGGAATGGGCCGAGGCCAGCCCTGCACTTCGCTCGTCTTTTTTTCTTTTTACTTTTTTTTCTAAATATGAAAAAAAGTGAGAGGGGGGCAACCAGCGTAGCAACCCTCCTTAAGCGTGACCATATAGCCTCCCAACTTGCTATGGAATGTCCGATTCAAACCACAGCTACTGTCCTGGAGGAGTGCTTTGCTCGTCTTTGTTCATAGCCGGTATTACAGATTTCGTGCGGATTTTTTTTGGGGTTGAATCCAAAACATAGAGATTTTGTTGCATACTTGCTTCCAAAACATTTTATTCTTACTATAAGCCCTCTAAGGTTGATCAAATCTTCTTCGAGTACTTCGTTACTGACATAAAATGGTCCATTGATTGCACAAAATCCCATTCTCTCGTCTTAAACTTTTGTTTTTTCTGTTGTTTTTTTCAGGGGCTAAAACTTGTAGAAGTAAAGAACAACACATCTGAGGAGAAAAAAGTAATGCGCTAGGCTATTCGCTCTCTTTAAAAAAAGAAAAGAAAAGAAAGGGTCAAGTTCACAAAAGCTCGATTCATCTTTGAGTTGTGTGCATAATTATGTCTACTTCACGGGCAGAAGGATCTTCTTTCTCTTTCTTTCCCATCCCAACACAGCACGATACCTTCGTGTCTTTCAGAGGCGCCGATACTCGTAAAAACTTTACTAGCCATTTGTTAGCCGCTTTCGAGCAAAATGGTTTTCGCCCATTCAGGGATGACAAAAATCTCAAAAGAGGAGAATATATAAGCTCTCAACTACTCAAAGCAATTGAGGATTCAAGAATTTCACTTATAGTATTCTCGAAAAGGTACGCTGATTCGGAATGGTGCCTCGATGAACTTGCCAAGATTATGGATTGCAGGAAGAATTTGAAACAGATTGTGGTGCCAATCTACTATGACATTGACCCGTCTGACTTGCGGAAGCAAACGAAGGTTCTTGAAAAAAACAATTGCCAAGCAGGGTTCGGATGGCAAGGTGGAAAAGTGGAGGGCAGTTCTTTTTGATGCTACAAATTTGCCAGGCTGGCACTTGCCGAATGTAGCCAATGGGTACTTTCCTTGACCCTTCTAATATTTACATCAAAATGGCCTTAAAATAGCACCAATACAAAGTAATCCACTTGCTTGTTTCTCATTTCATAAAATGGGAATTCCATAAAATTAATGGATTAATTTTAGCAAATGAGGAAATCATTTGCTAAAAATCAACTCATTAATTTTGTGGGATTCCTATTTTAATAGATGGGAAGTAAGGCCTAATGTGCGGGTGGAATTTACACTCTTGCGTTTATTATTCTTTCCAAAACCGCCCCTTCTATCATAACACGGTTCTCAATAAATTTTTACTATAATTACTATTCTCATTTCTCTATCTATCTATATCGGAGTATCTCTAATCATTATCCAAACAACCTCTTTCAAAAACCAAACCAAACGGGATAACATTTCGAGCTTTGGATGTATTTGAAATATGTGCTTGCCTTGGGTCATAACAAGAGAAGAAGGCCTTATCATAACCTTTAACTGATTTCAAAATCACTGGTGTGCTTGCTTACAACTGGTTTATTTGATTATGATGATTCAAAATTGACGGGTTTTTTTTTGGGTTAATGAACGCACAAATTGCAGAGATGAAGCAAAGTTTATTAAGATGATCATTGAAGAGGTTCAACTAGAGTTGCTCGCTCCTAAGGTCGGAAGTTATCAAATTCTTTGGAATCAGTCTTTGCGAAATCTTGTTTCAGAGTCAATTGGGGCTTTTGCTAGCGGACGATGGGATCGGCCTTTCAAGATTAGTCGGGGTGCGTATAAATTTGCCCGGACAATTGAGTTACCAAAAGTAAAGTTGGACTAGAGTCTCAAGGCCCGATTGGATACCGGATTAAGTTTGGGTGGATTAAATAGTGAGTGTCGATTAAATAAAAGAGGGTATTAAACATGGAGGGTGGATCCACAACGATGTGATGTTTTATGGAGGGTGAATAAATTAGTACTTTGTTTGGATGGTTTTGTAAGAAAGTGGATTAAGTTTGGGTGGATGATGTAAAAAGCTGTCAAAAATACTTATTTGCCCCTGTGCGTAATATCCATAGTAAAGTTGGACTAGGGTCTCAGGGCCCGATTGAATGCCGTATTAAGTTTGAGTGGATTAAATAGTGAGGGTTGATTAAATAACAGGGGGTATTAGAAATGGAGGATGGTTCCACAATGATGTAATATTTATGAAATGTGAATAAATTAGTACTTGGTTTGGATGTTTTTGTAAGAAAAGGGATTAAGTTTGGGTGGATAATGTAAAAAGCTATCAAAAAACTTATTGCTATTGTACATATCCATATTAGTTATGCATTTTTTCTAATTAGATAATTTTAATAATTAATTAATCTGTCAGATAACTCCAATAATTAATTAAGTTATAAAATTTAACTGTAATTAAATTTTCTATTATTTATTCCAAAGAAAAGTTACCACCTGCAAAGATTAAGTGGTGGTCGACCTACTTATCTATTCGTCTCTAGTTCTTCCAATCCCAAAACTATCAAACCACTTTTCACGTCGAATTATAGATCTCTAATAATAATTTAATTTGGTGTAAAATAAAAAAGGTATTGCTAACGTGTGCCCATTGGGCACACGTTAAGCACACAAACAAACAAAAACAACATACATTTCAATATACCTTTTACACTTTTCAATACACTTTTACATATTTCAATACACTGTTTATACATTTCAATACACTTTTTCAACATTAACGTGTGTCTATTGGGCACACGTTAGCATTTTCCAATAAAAAAGGAAATGATGCGGGTAAATACTTTATGTTTTGATCTGAAAGATAATGCAAATCAACTCAACAAGCTAACAAACCAACAAATGTAAAATATTAAAGTATTCAATTTTTAAATTTTTGTTGTATCAATTTAAAAATCTCTATTAATAGTTTAGTTTGGTGAAAAAATTAATACAAAAGTTATACGCGAAAGTACTTTATTTTTTGATCCGAAGGATATTACAAAGCAACTCAATAAGCCAATAACCAACAAATTTAAATACTAAAGTATATTACAATTTTTTTAAATTTTTTTGTATCGAATTAAAGATCTCTATTACTAGTTTAATTTGGTGCAAAATAAATTATGCGAGGAAATACTTTATTTGATCCAAAGGGTATTGCAAAACAAGCCAACAATGTAAAATATTCTTTACCATCTCATCCAACACAAGTTTATGGGTCTGATTGAAATTTGTGGAAAAAAGCGGAAATGAAGAGAAAATTTTGTGGAAATGAAGTGAAAATTTTTAAAAAATTCTTCCCTTGCTCGGTTCTCAGGAAAAAAGTGAAATTTCAAAATTCCAATTCAAACTTTTCTTCAATTTTCCTTGTCATTTAAATGTTTATCATTTTCCCTAAGTTATAAACAGAGAGCTATATATAGCAGTTTCCTTGCCAAAAAAAAAAAAGGGATGAGAAATTCCAAAACCCAAAAATCCCCGTGCGATTGAAAATTTGAAATTCCAAAACCAACCGCCACGCTGGCAATCCGATAGAAACCAAAACTAACCAATCACAAACGATCCCCCTCTCTATATATAAACCCATAGACTTCTCCCCCAAAAATCATCTCAAAAACCACTTTCTGCGAAAACTCCTTCCCCCCGCCCGCTCTCTCTCACATCAAACCCTGTTTTCAAATTTCGCAATCACAAAACCGTCATCATCACCATGAGCTCTGCAGCACCATCCAAAGCCAATGGCGGCCGAGGCAAACCCAGGGGCACAAAGGCCGTTTCCAGATCTCTCAAAGCTGGCCTCCAATTCCCTGTCGGCCGAGTCGCTCGCTTCCTCAAGAAAGGCCGCTATGCCCAGCGCGTTGGCTCTGGTTCTCCGGTCTACCTCTCCGCTGTTCTTGAGTACCTCGCTGCTGAGGTAAGTGTCAATCGTTTGATGATTTCTTTTTTCGTCATTTATTCGACGTTATTTGAAATTTTGTGTTGAAATGTTACTTACTGTTGTTGATTTGATGCATAGGTTTTGGAGCTAGCGGGGAATGCGGCGAGGGACAACAAGAAGACTAGGATTGTTCCGAGGCACATTCAGTTGGCTGTGAGGAACGATGAGGAGTTCAGTAAGCTGTTGGGATCCGTGACGATTGCGAATGGTGGTGTTTTGCTTAACATTAATCAGGTTCTGTTGCCGAAGAAGGCTGGGAAAGGAAAAGGCGAGATTGGATCTGTTTCTCAGGAGTTCTAGGGCTTTTAGGAATTGGGATTTTCTTCCTCTCTGTTATGGAAATAGATATAAGTTGGTTGGATTTGAGGGCTCTGCTTTTGATGAATCATTTTGTTAATAGTTTTGTAATGGACTTGTTCATCTCAATTACTACCTGGTCATATATGGGAAATTGTTAGCAGTTTCAATTATCCAGAATCACCATATTGATTGGAATTTTCCTGTCTGACTTGAGCACCAGGCTTTTTCCTGTTCGAAACCTTATGATTTGAATCAAGATGGAGCCATTGTTTTCTATTAAATCTTCTCCTTTTGACCAAAGAATGCACTATGTACATCAATCTGGAAGAAGAGTAGAAATGTGCTACTCATTTTGCATGTTTTAAAGTTTAGATCAGAGTGTGCGGATCTCATACATCCATGTAAGTGGGAGTCCATTGAGCATCTCCACTCCTTACTCAGATTTTTACCCAAATTTGAGTAAAAATTTGGGTAAAAACTTGATTTGGTATGGAGTAGTTTAATGGGCAAAAGAAAATCTAGACATAAATTTGAATAAAAGCCTCATTAATGGCATTATTGTAAATTTAAGGGGGAGAAAATAGTTAAAAATGGTAAAGAATTTGAGTAAAACCAAATTTGGTGAAGGGGTGGGGTGGAGTTTTTGGTGGTTTTTACTCAAATTTAAATTTGATGAAGGATTTGATGAAGGAGTGGAGATGCTCTTAGGAGGAGGCTTTCCAGTTTAATCTGTCACCGTTAGGGGACGAAGGATAGTGGAATTGGTCCTGTAAATTAATCAAGGTGTTCTAAGAGTATTTCCGCTCCTTCATTAAATTCTTCATCAAATTTAAATTTGAGTAAAAACTATTAAAAACTCCACTCCTTCATCAAATTTGGTTTTACTAAATTGTTCACCAGAACCAAATTTTGAAGTCTATTTTCTCCCCCTAAAATTTACTACAATGCTATTAATGAGGCTTTTACTCAAATTTATGCCTAGATTTTCTTTTGTCCATTGGAGTACTCTATACCAAATCAATTTTTACTCAAATTTGGGTAAAAATCTGAGTAAGAAGTGAAGATGCTCTAAATAGATCCATATATAAGAAAAATGGAAAATGTACTACTCTGTGATTGTATAGTTTTCTAGAGTAGATTACTCATGTAAGGTAAACCGAATTTGCTTTATAGCGGATAGCTAGGGCAAGCCCAAGAGGCTCCCTAAACCACTCTCTATCTCTATTTTAGGGAGCCAAACTCCCAAAAGAAGCTCCAATAGCCTCTCTAAACCCCTCCCTAAAATACAAAATGATATAATACCTTCCCAAAACCCCCTCCATTTAGAGCAAACCCAACAATAACTCCTCAAAAAAGTTTGTGAACAGTGCATATATCTATTATAATTTGACACTTTTTCTATCAACACTCCAACAACACTCCCTATTACCCTCCCTATTTTTAATAAATTATAATA